>CM070496.1:9288263-9353263 GCA_036324585.1 Champsocephalus esox | reverse complement strand
CATTGTCAATTTTCAAATAAACGATTACATGAAATGAACCTGAGAAGTAGTGAATACAACACGTGGGCGAAATGGAAAAGGAGGATTGGGGGATTCAGGAGAGGACATTGAAGGAGGAAAATGTAAAGGAGAGAAACCAAAGAAGCAACAGAAGCAGAGAAGAAACAGAGAACAAGATTTTAGATAGGAGGGCAGGAAGCACCACACAGCAAAGCAAGAAGAAGTGGAGGTGCATTGTAGATGAAAAGGACAGGAATAGAAAGGACACGAGAGAAGAGAAAACAAAAAGAAAGACCATGGGTAGAGGGAGAGGAAACAATAAGGAACACAATGTGGTACATGGAGACAAAGAAGACACACACACACACACACACACACACACACACATTGTTTTTCTGTCATCTTGTCAGCCCCCTGCCAAGAGCACAGGGGAAAAAACACTATTAGGCTTTCGGAAACAAATTAATTCACGTGTCGGGGATCAACTCCCTGACTGGGAGCTCTGACAGCGACGGCTCTTCCCCCCCAGAGCACTTTAAGAAAACTTGTTTGGGGAAGTAGAACTTTAATGAATCTCTGAAACGCACACCATGTCGCAGCAATATGTGCCGGAGCAGTATGATATTTCTCATCTGCAAACTCACAGAAACATATCGTGACGTGGTTTCGATCTGCACCGTTCTAGCATCCAGTGAGAGCACTCGGAAATCAGGGAGAAATGGCGGGTAAGCACAATATCACTCCCGATCGATAGCTTTTATCATAAGCCCAACGACTTTCCGCGCTTCCAGACTGAATGGGAAGTGAGGACAATCACAGCCGAATATCACAGTGGGTTGCCAGGCGATGCAGCCCATTGCAACACACCCGCTCCAGCAGTAATCATGGCTGTCTGCCTCTGGCTTTGTGAACCAAAGACGGACTACGCCAGTGATCCATAGCTTCATAAAGACGCCCTTAAAACACAGCGTTAAAGTGATAGCGGAGATATTATCACTCAGTGTGTCATCCTAAATCTCAGAAACAGAAAGGTAGTTTGCAAGGCGAGAGGAAGGGAATCAAAGACATTTAAAAAACATCCTTTATCAGATCCTGTTAGGTGCCTCGGGGGATTGCACAAATCCCCACAGTGCTGGCATGGGAGGAATGAAACCTGGCATCAAATTGAAAGCCCACACAAAGAGAGATTGATTTGTCTTGCAATTGAAGTTTTGAAGATGAATGCCAGCGCGATGCATTCGTGGCATTTATAGACCCGTGATCTGCCTTTCGATTGGAGCCTGACATTGTGGTTTCTAAAGTGCCTCTCACCTCGGGTGCAGAACGGGCCGTCGTAGGCGGAGTCGCCGCAGTCACACAAGTATCCGTTGTACTTCTCCACACACTTCCCTCCGTTACGGCAGTACATCCCAAAGCTGGTGCAGTGGCCTTGGCATCCTGGTTTGACCCCGGGCGTGACCTTTGCCCTTTCGTCCAGGTCCAAAGTGATGCCGTTCATCCGGAGAGCTCGGATGCACCCCAGAAACCCCCGCTGACCCCCCGCAGCACCTGAGGAGAAGAGGTAGATGGAAGACAGATAGGGAGGTGAGAGACAAGTCAGGGTCACGGAAGACATGTCCCAATGTAAGAGTCTCTTTTGGTGATATCGGAGCGCCCGGAGGAAGACACTGATGTCCCGCTCCTCAAACAACCTTCAACTCCTTTTATTTCTTCTCTAATTAAAACAGCCTAATGAACACTGTGTCTTAATGAACATCTCGAAACCATAAACTCTGAACATAAATTGATAAACAGTCACACACACACATTTTGAAACACACCTCACACAGCGCACCCCATCGGACGAGTCAATAGCAACATTAATGCTCAGCCTTGGGGTGTCGATAGCCATTCCTCTAAAGTGCCTCCATCGTCATTCTGGCCGTGCACCATTACCGTCTAACTACCCATTAACGTGGACAGAGTCGGGGCGTTAAACAGATTAATGTGCAGCTAAATGACTATAGCGATAAACGCACTCATAAACATGCACCCACAGGTATAGACTCAAGCATCACCAGCACACCCACAGAGAGCAGATGCACTGTATGGATACACACACACACACACACACACTATCATTAACAAGAGCCGGGGGGCATTTTAGTTATTAAAACCTCTCCATTGCATCCTTCAGATTACAGATAAGTGTCCATTCAAGGAGACATGATAAGAGAGCAGACGTTAACACACACGTCCCCAAAAGCTGCATGTTCCCACCTCACACACACCTCTGTCACACACCTACAGCACCGTTCTGACAGGATGACTAATACATGTTCTTGATTTGCTCCAGCAGACACATATCAGGTTGGCTCTCACATGCTTTCTCCACTTTCCATTCCCACACAGGGCGTGACTTTTAGTAAACCTGCTAATTCATCTATTGTGTACCTCTGATTGGCTGGAGGTTCCTGCCACCTGTTTACCCAGATCCAATCAGCATGTGATTGAACAGACAGCCGGCTCTGAGGCCTGTGGAGCCCAGGGTGGACACACAGGTACACACACAGGTACACACACACACACACGCACACACGCACACACACACACACACACGCACACACACACACACACTTCCTGTATGGTGTGTAATAGAGCCTAGCTGATACTTACTGAAATCAATAGAGGCTTATATATATTTCTTTTGTAGGGGTTAAGGCTGTCACAATATCAGATTTTCATTCCTTAATGATCGAGGCTAAATAATAAAGTGTAGGCAGGAGAGGTTGTGTGACCGTACACAAAAGTGCTTCACAGTAATACTGACACAGTGAAACACGTGTAGTGTGTGTTCACACCGATGCTCGTGGCTCAAGGGCACGCAACCTGTACCTTATGTGTGCTAATGAGGAATCATTGTATATTCATTAGGTTATAGACATTAACACATGCACACATATATTCAGGCCACATTACCAATTCGAAGAGAAATCGTAAATGTGAACCTTTCAGCTTGACTGTGAGATTGTTAATGTGTGTGTTGATTTTCTATTACTGAGTAATGAGGACAAAATGGGGAAATAATGAGTAAACAGGCAGTAGGGACTTAGATACAGTACAGAGTTAAGGGAACATACATTATGCATTAATAGGTACCTGGACAGCTCTGTTAATCAAACTTGTATCCTATACTAACATCTGCATGTTCACCTTATGACATGTAAAACCTTTTCGAGGTGGGAGATACTATCATATAATAGTGCTTTATTTGTATTCATGTATTTTTTCTTTTTTATCTTTTACTATTTTTAAATGTCTGAATGTCTTTCATTTTTGTAAAGCACCTTCAATTGCCTTACTATCTTTCGTAAAAGTCCAGACTGTGCTTTCCCGCCCCGTAATGTATCGCTGCACATCATTGCATTGTGTTCATGGTATGGTATGAATAAACTAAAACTACCACATCACAGATTGATGCGTCTGCAAGCCATTTAATTTACAATTGGTGTTATTGTCTGTCCAAAATGTCACTTTATAATTTCATCTCATACGACACCTGTGTTAAATTGTCATAATTAGCATATAAAGTATTGAGTTATGGCCGAAAACTTTAAATGTGGTCACTGTGACCTTGACATTTTCTTCAACAAAATCTAATCAGTTCATCCTTAAGTCAAGTTGACACTTCTGTAACATTTGATATAAATTCACTCATTCACGGGGACTGGCGGAAAAGAAAATGAATTGAAAACCATAGGTGAGGTCTGTGTACACGTCGTGTGTCACAGAGACATGTGATTACACTCAGTACATGCAACCTACTGTCTTGGCAGGTGAGCGATGCTGGTTTTCCTGTGACAGGTGCCGCACACATGCAGACGGCAGAAACAAGCAACATGTCCATCCGTGCAGACAGGAAAACAGAAGAAGGAAGGACAGAAAAAACAATCCAAACGAGAGAAAATGAAGTAGAAACATGCAGAAACATAAATAAACAAAAGTGTGATAGCTAGCATTAATCAAAGGGGCACACAGGAACAGATGGTGGCACGCAATGAATACAACGTGGCATGATTGATAGCGGTGCGTAGGTATGGAGTGAACTGGAGAGGTAAAAGTTAACAGAGTGAAGTGGATGACAGCCGGCTGATGGTATAACATTTACTCTCAGGGCCATTCGAGCAAATGAGCCACTGTGCAGTAAACACTAAAGCAATCAAATGCTTGATGAGGAGCATATTGATTGAGAAGGGGATGATACAGCAACAGATATGAGTCCGGGTCCAGCAACGCTTCTTGTTATATCCCTCCTGTGAGACGATGTGAAACCATAGAAGCTGATTATTTTAGAAATGATATCAAGGTTGCATGAATTTTCTTCTGAGAAAATGTGTGAAGGGAAGAATCGGTCGGGTTCAGATCAAAATCCTCCCCACTGTTTCCAAATCCCTCCGTCAAACACAAAGAGGCGTGTATCTTTCCTTGATGTCAGAGGCCACACAATGAAGCCCTTCCCTTCAGAGTCTGGGTCACTTCCTGTGTGACTCCTCAAAGCAATCCTGAGGTGAGGATTTAGGGAGGATTAGAGATCAGATATGAGACGGTGCTGACACTTCTATGGCTGTTGTTACAAAACCTGCCCTGCTTTCTCTCTCTCCTCCACGATCAGGTGTGTTTTTGGACGAGCCACAGACATCAGGCCTCCCCTTGTCTTCATTGAATAGAAAACTCGGAATACACAAATGCAAATGAGGCCGAGGCGCTATCTGGGAATCATTATGTTCCTGGTTTCATAGCCGCGAGTCGCTCGGTCACGAAACCTCTCTCGCACCTTCCCATTTCACTAAATGAAAGTGCAAATACACTGAGAGGCAAATTGGGACATGATAAGATGAGAATGCTTCAGCGGCGTTCGCGTCAGCAGAAGTGATGAGACGGTGGAATTATATTATAAACGGGGATTGGGAAGGGGGGTTAAGGCTGTCGCGTCGGGATGCCTGATTGGAATTTGGAACAATCTCCTCTGAGCAGAACTTATTTCCAACAGATAGGAGAACGTTTGTGATCCGCCTCAGCACTTTTCCTCCCATTCGCAAATCCCTGAAACTGTTTCAGCCCTGGAGTTTGGTTTATAGCGCATTGACAGCTCAGCACAAAAGGGGGAATTAGACAGAGAAGTGAAAGCGGAGGGAGAAAAACTGGACATATCTGCTGCCATTTGAACTGCGGGTGAGCTTGAGAGGGCATTGTGTGGAGGAGGGGGACTAAGGAACTAAAGAGACATCTTTAACCAAAAGTGGGCATAATTGGTGTGAGGATAAGGGCACGATGAGTCTGATACAGAGTGTGGGTGGGATAGGGAGAGGGCTGATATCCTCCTTGTGCAATAAAAGTTTCTTAATCCAAAGATATATAAATGCTGAGTCAGAGTATCAAAGTGGGAAAGATATGACCTCTATAAGCAAATTCATTCATTTCTCGTCACACGCCCTACAGCCGGCAGAGGATCCGTTTGAACTTCTTTAAAAATCTGATCTTGTACTCGGATTAGTTTCAGGGACGTGCCTGAGTCCTCATATGTGCATATTATTCATGTTAAATGGCTGTATGCGTGTGCCTGCTGGATTAACATGAACTTAATTAGCAGATTGACATGAAGCCTCTTAAGAGACGACTTAATGACTTCCAGGAAAGGATGCTATATATTTGAAAGAAACAATCAGACGTCCTCGCAGTGGATTTAAAGGGCAACGTAACTGTAAATAAAGACAGAATGACTTTGTATTCAATTTAATGCTGTCAAAGTTATCGCGTTAACGGCGGTAATTAATTTTTTTAATTAATTGCATTAAAATATTTAATCCATTTAACGCATGTGCAGAATGGCCCGACATCCCACCAGTGGCAGCGCCAGGTTATGGTTGGGGTAGGCTACACCCATACCAAGAAATAGCTTAGCCCCACCATGGACAATGATGTTAAAGTAAGCAAAATAATGTCCGCCAACTCGCGCCCAGAGAGCAGTTAGTAAGATTGATTTCAGTAGCCACTTGTCTGGAAATACCGAAGACCAGAAACGGTTTTGAAAACTTTTGTCACGTAGTGATCGTCTTCTCAATAGAACATCTTTCATAATGTCTTCTGGCCAATCGGAATCAAGATAACGGCGTGGTGTTGTTGCAGGAAGTCCCGACGGAGAATAATCTTGCTGTAGTACAGGGCAGAGCCATATAATAGTAATAATATGGCTCTGGTACAGGGGTGCACATAACTGGTACGCAGGTTATGTGTGTAATCTGAAATGCGTACCGTCACTTGTGTCACAAAATGTGCGTACCGACGTACTTGTGAAGCTTTTCCAGAAGGCGGTTAGATCCCCGGACGACAGAGTCGGTCTCCGTGTGCACAGACAGGGCTGCTGTTAACGTCGGTCGGTACAACGGAACTGTGCCAAAACTATGACAACCGGCTGCGGAGGGAGACTCCCCCCTTCACTGGAGAACTGCGCTAAAACAGCTGATCACAACGTTCACACTCTGTGGTCACGAAGTACTCCACTAGCCCCCCTCTGTTGACTTTCCTGAAGTACTCCCCCGTTGATAGAAATCAACACGTAATGAATTAAGACCCCACGGTTTGATGATTGATAGGTGATCTCTTTCATTTTGACACACAGAAAAATGTTACAATAAACATAGATACTGTATGTTAAATGGATATATCCGCCTTCTTTCATTTATCTTTCCATTCCCACAACAATATACATAAAGAAAAATGACAAAATTCGAATGGTGATTAATCATGATTAATTAATTTTTAAGCTGTGATTAATCTGATTAAAACTTGTAATCGTTTGACAGCCCTAATTCAATTAAGATAACGGGGCTGATGTTCTGAGGCTGCCTCACAGAAGAGCTCATTATTATTGTGTGTTTATCTCAATATTTTCTATAATTGAGCCATGCAACTTCCCCACATGATAACTTACATTAAGGCAACACGTTGGGATATACAAATTAGTCATTATCTTGAGAATCATGCGGAAAAAGCACTCTGTGAAGATCGTGAAAGGATATCGATAGGAATGAAAATGTGAGTGTGTGTGTGTGTGTGTGTGTGTGTCTTACCAACGTAGAGCTGGCTGAACAGCTCGAGGCGTGTGTGTCCCTGAGCAGGAGCGAGCTGAGAGGCCCGGTACGTTTCATCCAGCTGAAGCACGGCCTGTTTCACGTTTCGCTCGGCCATCACACGATGCCATTGGTCGTCATTGAGGGGCGTGTCCGAATGCACCGTCAGCTCCACGGGTCCGTTTCCAACGTCGAAGGAGAAGGAGATGAGTTTAGGAGCTGCACAGAGAGGGAGAAGAGGAAACATATAATCAGCTTAAGTCATGTATTAAACCACATGAAGCCCCTCTCTCTAGACCCCGATGTTCTGTTGCTCTGCACTCTGCAGGCACACATGCTCTCCTTGTAATTTCAAATCTAATGGCTCATTTGTTTCAAGGCCCTTCATTTGGCTGGTATAGATTTCAGATATGCGACAGACGACGGCCCACAGCTTCGGACAGGATTAATCTCATGGCAGTCGACGGATCCCAGACGCTTTTGGAGATTGCACGACATCAAGCTGTGCACCGGAAGTTAAAAAGCAGTACAACAACGAGAGATCATCAGGTGAGGAAAAATAACAGAGAGGATAAGAGCAGAGCAATAATATGCAACCTCTGGGCAAGATAACCTTTCTGTTCGGCATGATCATTCCTAAAGCAAGTGGATTTATGGGTACGCGTGTGTATGTGTGTGTGTGTGTGTGTGTGTGTGTGTGTGTGTGTGTGCCAAGTTCAAATGCCATGAAGTTCAGTAGCCTTATATTTCAACAGACCAACAGGGGGCACTGTTATACCTTTTATGACCATAACATGTCAAATAGTCATGGATATTTATGTGTGTGTGGTGTGTGTGTGGTGTGTGTGTGTGTGTGGGTGCGCGCGGTCTCGACCTGCCAACTGCCCATTCCAGATGTGTTTGCGACTGCAGTAGAGAAGACACTGTCTGATGGCTTTTAACCTCTCTGCAGGGAACAGTGATCAATCTGTGTGTGTGTGTGTGTGTGTGTGTGTGTGTGTACCTATTTTCACCTCGATCTCAGCTTGAGACAATTGCAATGTCACAGCTTTTGATAAATACATTTCAGAGTCATCTTTTCTACCCACTGTTGGTTTGGACTCTCTTCGTATTACTGGAGCAGTACGTTGAGGGTCCTGACAGCAGGTGCATCACATGGGACAAAACAAGTCCTTCAATGAATGCTTGCCACTGCAACATGTCAAAGTATTTATTTCCCGCCTTGAAGGGAATGACGCAACAACGAGAAAACAATGAAGGGAATACTTTTCCTGCTGGAAAGACGATTTTGCAATTGTCACATTAAAACCCAATCGACTCCGTAATGTCTGGTACTTCTGTATAACAGCTATATATATTCTGGGCGGTGCCATATGGTGGTTATTGGCGGCGTTGATGAATAACCACTCCGTATGTTACCGCTCCGTTATGGCCTCATTAGACTGAATACCTACATGCAGTGGTCAATAGGAACATGAACTTTCTTTTGCACGATCAATATGCCTGGCCTGTCTCTCCTTTTCACATTACTTAACTCTAATGATCTTTTTCTTTCTTTCATTTGTTTACCCCTTGCATCCTGACACTATCCTTTCTTTCCCCTGTATTACTTTTATCAGTTTCTCAATATCTCGCAATCATCCCTACAATAGCATTAACTCTGCCCCTCCACCTCTCCTTCCTTCCTTTATCCCTTTTCTCAGACACTATCATTTCCTGTTGAGTTTCAACGACACCAACATAATCCCGCCTGGATGATGTGATGGTGTAAAATACATCTGGAGAAGCGCTTAAACATTTCACTTCCCCAGATACACAAGCAGACACATAGATGCATGTACGTACACACATCGAGGCCTGGAGTGTAAACCCTCTGACAGGCTTTAGTACACGGAACTAATGATGTCTGTATGCAGGGAGCAGCGATCACTTATTTTAAACGCTGAGAGAAAGCCAAACATATATCAGATTACCACGGCGGAAACAATATCTTAGCAATGAGGCTGTATGGCATATGTGTGTGTGTGTGTGTGGTGTGTGTGTGTGTGGTTAATTGTCTGCTGTTTTAGCAGCATTGCAAACAAGATGGATGCCCTACAACAGGGGTGTCAAACTCAATTTCATCACGGGCCACATTAACATTATGGTACACTCAAAGGGCCGGTAGTAACTATATAAATATACATATATAAATATATAATGTATTATATTACATTGTTGCCTCTGAATTGGATTATTGTCGGATAGGATAATAACTTGCGTCTGAAAAGCAGAAGTCCAGGGCAAATAATTGCAAGTCTCTTCAGTGCGCATGTCACAAAACAAAATGCATTGTGGGACATGTAGTTTAAGGGCAACATGCTTATGTAAAGTGGCATGTAACCGTATAGTAAACATATTATATTCTTTGCAAGCTCTTGCGGGGCCACATAAAATGAAGTCGCGGGCCAGATTTGGCCCCCGGGCCTTGAGTTTGACACCCCTGCCCTACAACTTTCTTTTTCTACTCAGTCCAGACAGGATCGAAAGCTGAAGTGCCCTCAGAGCACAGAGCTGTCTCCTCTATTTGCATACCTGTGATGGATGCTACAGGTGTAAGTGTGTGTCTGTGTGTGTGTGTGTGTGTGTTTTTTTGTGTAATGGGAAGTTCCGTTTAGCAGCTTTTAAGCTATCTTCAGAGGGCTGGCAGTGTGTTATCACTTCTATCTCCTCTGTTCATTTTCTGTTGTTCATCTCATTTCCTCTGATGGCCTCTTGCTCTGTTTTCCACCACTGTCTGAGGCGGCCTTCTAACGAGAGAAACTTGATTCCAACAACGCAGAACACCTGCTGCTGTCGACGCTCAGACATGATTTGAAGCAACTTGTCAAAAGGAAAGATCTCTCTGTGACAAAGACGCTCTGGAAATCTATTGTATCGGCAAAAACCACGTTCTTTTGATTTCTTCCAGAGTATTTCTTAGTGTCTACATAGATCGGATAAAGATTATCTTCTGAGCGTTTTAAAAGTAGAGCCTGTTAAAGATATATTCTTAGTGGTGGCTGATTTTCGCTTTAGTAGATAACTACATATTGCTTTACATGTCAGAGAGACATCTGGCAACTTTGAGAAAGCGAGTGATGCATAGGCGTCTTCTACACTTCAGATTTAAACTTTATGTCTGTTTGGCCTTCACATTCCGTAAGCCGAAGTCTCAGCAGGAAAGAGCATTTCCCAGCTGGATCCCAGACTGAAAGTGTTTTTAACCTTTGGGCGAGACTATCGCGGAAATTGCAGCCTCTTAAAGACCCAACATATACTTTCCAGTGAGCCTCAGAAGTCGAGCGTTTCTGTATTTGAGGACCCTCAATCCTGTTACACGTCCACTTCTGAATATGCCCCCAATGCTGCCTCTCAAATATTCTTCTTAAGATTCAAAGAGGAACAGTGTCCGGCTGATGGCTCTTTAAGTCCGCTGAGGTCGTGTGTGTGTGTGTGTGTGTGTGTGTGTGTGTGTGTGTGTGTGTGTGTGTGTGTGTGTGTGTGCTCCTGCAATGCCACAGCTATGCTATTCTGGCTTAATGCTAGTCATTTCATACCTTGACCGGATTGGAGCAAATAAAGCTTTTGCACCAGCGAGAGCAGAGAGGGCAGAGATTACGTGTGTGTGTGTGTGTGTGTGTGTGTGTGTGTGTGTGTGTGTGCATGCAAGTCGTTTCACGAGTGTGTCTAAACATGTGATGTGGGGCAAAACGCAAGATGATAGCGAGGGAGAGACAAACACAAACACATATCTCCTCTGGCCTGCTGGACACACACTGAATCTGTGTGTGTGTGTGTGTGTGTGTGTGTGTGTGTGTGTTATCACCCCCGTTGGCAAACCTCTCACACTCGTCAGTGTAGTGTGAGCACATTGAGTTGTTCATGCACGAGTATGTGTGTGAATGTATGGGCAGATGTGGAAGAACTGTTTACTTCGGTCAAAGTAGTTCTACTACCAAATACTGGATTTAAAAGCATCAATATATACCTACAATATCAAAGTTACTTATTCCGCGGACGAGCCCATTTCAGAGTCGTATATATATCATAAGATACGATGAATTATTGAGTTCACCACTTTAATGTCGCAGCAGTTAAAAGTAGTGTTTCCTTTATGTACTGCCGGGCAGCTTGTGAGAATAATAGCCATTTCATTGTTAAAAAAGGCCTGTTGCGCCTCATGAAACTTAACAACTACCACCTGATGCTTATTCGAAGATGTATGGCTTGTCTAGGTATCTTCACAATGAGGTGGTTTCTGAGCACTTTCCAGAAGGATGCAGGTTAAGAACAGTCTTTAAAGGTCCCATGTCATGGCCATTTCCACTGATCACAATTCCATTGTTGTGGTCTACTAGAATAGAGTTGTACTGTGCATTTTTCCAAACTCACATTGGTTTCTCACAGCATCTCTGTGTAGTATGTGTATTCACTCTCTCCACTAAACGGCTCGTTGCAGCTCTTGCCCCCCCCTCCCTGTGAGCCCAGTGTGCTCCGATTGGTCGGGACCAGTCGGGACGTTGTGGATCGCGCTAAACTCCGTGGAGGTGGGATTTCCTTGTTTAGCGAAACACAGCCAAACTCACCCTGAGCACACACAAAGTCACAGCCAAAGTAAAAACACTAAGTGTGGCTTGATATTGAGTAAGAAAAAGGTTGATGAACGCTGTGAGAATGGGTCTGCAGAGAGAATGTCGCCGCGATCCCAACTGTCTGTTATCAGCCTGCAGCAGGGAGGAGAGATCAGCAGAGCTGCCTGTACTGAGTGTGTGAGGAAGTCCGTGGATTGGTCAATTTGGACCAATCAGCGGGGGCTTAACGTAACGGCTCCACGGATTGGTCCATTTCGTTCCGGGGACCACATGACATCATGATGTACCCGGAAGAATCAAATGGATAGTGACGTATCTCCAACGAGGCGTTTTGGGGAGGTATTTTCTGTTTTAGAGTTTTACTCGCTACAGGGTGTACTTTGAGGGTTTTGACTCTACAGACCGTTTACATGCATAAAAACCTTCATAACACAAGGGGACGGGTGATAATCGGAAAAGCATGACATGTCACCTTTAATGTTTGTTACATTTTGTCTGGAGCTGCCCATGGGGCTGAAACCCTTGGCTCTGTTGCAGGAGGGAAACTGCTCAGAGATCCCCTCATAACCCACACCTATGGAAGCCCTATGTGTCCATTAGTTTCATCCTCTTTTTGAACTCATGGTCACGCCCTAAGAGATGAAACCGGCAGAACAGAAAATGTCTCCAACATCTCCAAAACACCGCCAAGCTCGTCCTGGTTCGCTGCTCTTCGGTTCGACGCATAACTTCATGTCCTTGTGGATTCAGAAAACTGCTGAGCGTGAGATTTCCTAATGAGTGATGTCTTCCACGGGCCGTAAAGGTGAACTCCGTGTGACTGATGGTGCTGAGAGGACACTGCGGCTGGCACCGGAGTCTGCTTCCATAGCTCTCACAGGTGGAGTGAGGCAGAATGTATCCACCTTAACCTCACTGTGTGTATCCTCCGGCTCCTCACCGACAACCAGCTGTAATGTGTTTGCAAATCAATGCTTTCCGCAGTTACTCTCAATGGGTTCAGCTTGGTAATTGTCTCGTCTTCTTATCGTCTTCGAGGTCTTATGGGTCCTCTTCCTGGTCCCTCTTCATATCCGGTGTTTCTGTCTGCTGTGAGATCCTGTTGTGTTGACACAGCTGAGACGAACAGACTGCAGTTTTGACCTTGTGTTTTGTCACAAGTAGATGGAAATATAAAAATAGCAATTGCGCACCTGTTATTCGAATGTGTTAAATAAATATGTAAACACATCGTATGCTGCTCATCTCATTGAGCGACAATACGTCAAATAAAGAAGGGTTTCTTTCCAGTAAAGATTCATCAGAATTAGACACATATTTGAGATGTTTTTAATTGATTTAGTTTTTTATTTATGCTTTATTAAAGTGTACTTCTGTGTGTTAGGGGAACGTGAAAGAGTTCTGACTCTTCAATGTGTGTGCAGGTACACAATCAACACTTACACTGTCACTGACACCATTGAGCGACTCAGTGTGTGTGGCGGCCCGTCCGCACGGCAGCGTGCGTTGAACGCTTTTGCCCATTCACTTTGAACGGGGTGACGTCACGCTTTGCCGAACTGCATTGTGGTTCCGTCGCTTCGCGGTGCTCGCTTCAAAAGTTGAGCAATGTTCAACTTTTGAAGCTTCGACGGAAGTGTCAGCCAATCAAATCATATGCCAGTACAAGCTCTAGCCAATCAAATCATATGCCAGTACATTGTGATCGGTTGTTGGTCGAGTTTCAGACACGCCCACCGGCAAGCTTCAACGCACGCCGCCGTGTGGACGCTGCGTAAGTCGGCATTAGAGAAGTAAACGCTCGTAGTAGCAGGATTACTTTTTTTAATAAAAGGAGAAAAAGGGAGTATTTGTGTATTTCCGTGAGTGTGTGTTTGAGAGTTTGTGTTTTCTCAACCCTGAAAATGGGTGATTTGGTTAAACAGAGGTTTATAATAGACATAATTATTGCACACACACCAATTACCTTAAATAAATGATTGCTCTCTCTTGCAATCACAAAGTAGCACGACATAATCAGGAAGGCAATTGACTGTCGCTGTGCATCTGCATCAGTGTGTGTGTGTGTGTGTGTGTGTGTGTGTGGTGATCACTCAGATATCTTACATTTCAGCTCCAAACGGATGAAGTCTGTGTTGCCCAGGTTTTCCAGGAAGACGCCGTAGGGAGCGCTGGTTTTGAAATAGAAGGAAATGTCGGCGCTGGTCTCGCCCTGGAAGGTGGCGAAGTGCAGGTAGGAGGACGGGGTGGTGAACGACGCGGCGTTCCAGTAGTTATCTGCGGAGAAAAGAGATAGAATCAGCACTGAGGCAAACACTAGCCTGATCCGATACGCCGCAGAATGAATTCTTCGTAGAAATAGTTTTATTTCAAATGGCGATGCATCCATTTTCAATTCATTCCAAAGAGCTATCAATCACTTCTGGATAACAGAGCGTTATCTCACGTCCTTTGTGAGGCTCATTTAATATCTCCTCAGAATTCATCACGTACAATTCTATTCCTGTGCAAAGGTATTAACATAGCCTGTCATTTCCTGCCTTCCTTCACTACTACTTGATAGAGAATCGGTCATCCCATAGCCGACGAGGACTTGCAATGGGATGCATGGCTACGAGGGATTCTTTGATAACTTCTCTAATGACTTTTATGAAGCGACACCAGCGGCAGCTAATGTAGCAAAGTAGCCTCGCGTTAAACAGCTGCTTACGAATGATCAGACTGTGCTTGGTGAGAGGACTTCTCTGCTGTCCTCCCCCCACCTCTCCCCCATCACTCAGGGAAGATGAAGAGTCGGAGGAATAGGGAGAGGAAGAAGAGGCCATGTACGGGTGAGAGGACTGAATATTGAAGAGGTGCCGGTGGATGGAAAAGAGTGGAGGAAAGGGAAAGGCAGTGGACAGCTGACAGGAGAGGAGGAGGAGGAGGAGGAGGAAGAGGAAGAGGCGAAGAGTGGAGGCTAATGTGCTTTGAACTGTGTGAGGATCGGCCTCAAGCCCCCCACCACCCCGGAGGAGCAGTGGAGCCGAGGGGGGAAATAAGTTGACATTTGACATTTCTCCATAACTTCTGCATCCCCTTCTGTGAGTCTATGTTGATTGGTATGTTCACACGTGTCGTATGCGTGAATGCCTGCATGTGGAGGTATGCACCGGTATCCCTGCATGTGTGTGTGTGTGTGTGTGTGTGTGTGTGTGTGTGTCTTCTGGCACAGTGCGATAAGCGCTCCCCAATGACATGGCTGAGCTTCTCCCCTCTCCTCCTTGCCTCACATCCTGTCACCGGGGGCAAGGGCAGATAGGGGCCGAGCGAGCACACACACACACACACACACACACACACACACACATGCTTTCTTTGTGATTAGTGTGTGTGAAGTCGGGATACTGTTTATTTCTCCACGGGGGGCAACAGCCAATTACTGAACAGGGTTAATTGAGGACTAAGCAGGAGGAAGCCTGCAGAAGCTGAGGAAACACACAATTATGTTCACTGTGGTGTTCCATCACAGCAAGAAGGGTGACACTCGGATATACCATCACTGACTGAATGCTCGGGGTTGTTCTGATGGTTGCATCATATGCAGGGGCTCAACGGCACACATTATGATCATAAGCAACAGCCACAAAGTCAGCTGGACAGCATAATGATACACACAGAGAAGTGTGTGTACTGGATGAACACAGGCAGTCCTTTTGCAGTAGACATATGCTATATAACATGTGTGACATAGCCGTGTGGTGGTTTATATTTATATGCACTAAATAAGACATTAAGCGCCTGGAGCCAGAGAGTAGACACAACCAAAGAAGGACACGAGGATATATAAATAGAGCCCTGAGGGGAGGAAGCTTCAGGAGGGGGAGAGAGGGAGAGAGGGATGAGGGAGGAGGTGAGAGAGAGAGGGCTCAAAGGAGATCCTCACTGAGAGAAGCAAAGGAGAACACACATTAGGGGGCTGATAGGAACGGATTGTTGGAGAGGAAACAGAGTTCGAGGAGCACACTTTGAAGCCAAACCACGCCAGTGCCAGATCCACAGATGCAACTGGCTGGCTAGGCTCTGTGGCACATTATCTCTCACACATGGAAATGTTTGTCAAACAAATGCTTCAAAACAAACCCAACTCGTAAATCCCTTCCAGTCTGAGACACTATACATATTTAACCGGTCGCTACAAAGCCAGTTAACACACTCACAGCAAATTGCGTTTCATCCAAAAACACAACGTTTGCTAATGACTCCCTTAAAAAGTTGGCGAACAAAATCTTTAAACGTATAACATCCTCGTGATCCTGAGATGTTCTACTGAGATAGGGGGAAACTATCAGCCTGTTGTGGATGTCTCTTGGATCCATCAACCCATTAGACTGAAAACAGCTGCTGACCTCTGGATCGGACCACGGGGAGGCAGAGGCAGTGAGCTGTGGAGCTGACACCATGTGAGATACAGCCTGGGTCTGGAAGCCAACTAGAAGAGTCATACGTCGGAGCAGATGTGGCAGTACCAGCAGATGGTAGGGATGACTGACTGTACACCGTCTCGGGTCATCGACGGGGACGTGCACAGGCACACGTCAAATACATGTGGAAACACTTCATTGTTGGATGCAGGCAGAAATAACTACTGCCACACTAGTTCATATTAATCACCTCATCCTGCACGAAC
Organism: Champsocephalus esox; assembly: GCA_036324585.1. Taxonomy (NCBI): domain Eukaryota; kingdom Metazoa; phylum Chordata; class Actinopteri; order Perciformes; family Channichthyidae; genus Champsocephalus; species Champsocephalus esox. The sequence continues at coordinate 9,336,872 of CM070496.1, read as the reverse complement.
AGAAAGTGTAGATTGTGACATTCAGGATCTCAGACCTCCTGGAGCAAACACCTGCAGTGCTTTCTCATTTCATTATTCCACTTGCTACTTGAGAGAGAGAGAGAGAGAGAGAGAGGAGAGAGAGAGAGAGAGAGAGAGAGAGAGAGAGAGAGAGAGGAGAGAGAGAGAGAGAGAGAGCCCCTGAAGGTACCGCTCAGATATCACTGTTCCAAACACTTGAACTTACAGACCCGATACTTCCGCTCACACCACAGACACTTCTCGTTCCATCGAGAGCTGCATTTCCTCTCATCTGTAATTGAGTTATCTGAGGGGTGTCACTCTGTGTTTACAGCAGTACACATCGGGTAATTCGTTCCTGTCTGTCAGAAAACCCTGCAATCTAACTTTAATTAGATTTCATTTCATATATATTTGTAGCACTTAAGCTTTAGACGTGTTATGATATGGAGAGATGCCAGGGGAATACAGGTTTGGGAAACAGGCTTAGAAATTGAATGCTTTATTTTCCATTCATTTACTTCTAGGAAGGATAACATGTACGAAGGGCTTTAGGTTCAAATAACCACGACATGGTACAAACATGTCCAACATATGAGGGTACTTTACTTCAGCATTTTGAAACTGACCTTTAGACTCTCTTTAAGTACGTGTTTGGTCTATTGACTAATTTCTATGTTGGAAGCTACTCGTCTGCCGATAATACAATGACTTCTAACATTCAATGTATAACTAAGGGTCATAACCCATGTGTTATAAAAGAGTAACAGAAGAACAGGCAAAACAAATGGATTTTACGTGTACTGTACACATTCCATTTCACTTGACTGCCACGTTTATCCAAAGCCACTTCAAATAAGTGCAAATCCATAATTGTTCCTTCTTCCAGCAAGTAGACACAACCACCATACGGTAAGTATATCTCTTGCAACATGTTTAAATACACTGCAGTTGATTGACTATACTATACTATTGACTATATATAAAATAAAATCCACAAAAATACTTTAAAATAAAAGTACTTGTGATACGGAATTGCATCGTTTCAAATCTGACTTTAAGTAACATTTTTAAATTGATATGTTCAATCTGTTTATGCAAATCCACATACTTCTTCTTTGCAAACCCAAAGTAAACCGTATGTATTGCACCCCAGACTCAAAGTCCTATACATCCTGATAGACTGGAATAAAGACATTACACAATATGTGTGCACGTGAACAGTGACACGTGCACAAACCAATTCATTCGTTTTGAACTACCTCAGCTGACCCCTGTAAGCTTTCATTTGTGGTCACTCATGAGGCCAAGCATGTCCCATAGCAGGTGCGTTACATTATAATAAGAGACCACATGCTCCATTTGCTGTCATCTATTTTCATTCCCACTTATGAACACGTCCAAACCCTTTTAACATCTATACATGGGGCTAATTCCTCTCTGCCTGCCTGTGACTGTCGTCTGCCATTAAACTAGCCATGTAAATGGGCTCCATTAATGCTGGAGCACACACACACACACACACACACACACACACACACACACACACACCACACACACACACACACACACACCACACACACACACACACACACACACACACACACACACACACACACACACACACACACACACACACATAGTAAAGTCCTCTTTACTAAAACTTCCCCTGACTGCATGAGGCATTAGTCATTTGTCTATGGAAACCCATTATAAGGCAGCCAATCACCATTGCTCTTACTGAGACAGAGCTCCATGCGCTGCACGAGAAGCATCAATCATACACGGAGTACCTATCCACGTGTGACATTTTTAATATATGTTTAATATGCCTTAATGGCCCAATATATAATTTATTCTCCACGTTACGGAGTCCTGACCGGCACTATTGCAGACATACCTCAAAGTCATCTTCATTTGAAAGTTAGTGTGTTAATTTGGTCACTTATTTTAAAGGAGGATAACTCTCGTGGTCTCTCACACACACAGACGGCAGATAATAGAGTGATATAAAGGGAATGTGGCTGCCTCCGTTCGAGGGAAGGATCCATCTTTAATAATTGTGTCTGCCATACTGCTACATGATAGCTGCACACACACAAACAGATGCCATGTCACGGGTCATTAAATCACTGTTTGTGTGTGTGTGTGTGTGTGGTGTGTGTGTGTGTGTGTGTGGTGTGTGTGTGTGTGTGTGTTGGCAGCTCTGTGATGAAGGGACGTTCAGCAGATTGTAGATGAAGGGACCATAATGAGTGTGACACCCGCGAGGAGTAAGGGCAGGTGTTCTGTCATGTCCTGTCCCCCCGACAGAACCAGGTCACTTCCTGTCTCCCGGATGAATGGGCCGACGGAGGGAACAAATCTGTGCACGAGGGAAACCGTTTTGATGCTAGATCATTTCCTGTGCAATTCTAAAACATGCAGAATATCCACACGTTCGGTCCAAGGAGATTGCAAAGCGCCGCTCGTTTATTCCCCTTAGTATGAAAAACGAGCGGTCGATAGATAATATATGAAGCATTATTATCGTAATGATTCTGCTGCCATACACTGAAGATTAAGTCCATGTTTGCTTTGTCTCTCTCTGCAGGATATTACTTTCTTCTAAACCTCCCTGCTACTTTGTTACATCGCAGAGACGATACGGACATTACTTCTTCTTCTCTGTGCTATTCGGTTTTAGGAGATTAAACAAATATAAAAGGACGAAGAGGTCATCTCAAAAGATAAAACTATTGGTATTACATATAGAAAGTCCGTTTGGTTGACTTGTTCCAGACGAAAGGACATTCTGCCTTTTACTGTAGTCTGTTTTGTGTTCAGATCACAATCAGGAGGGAGACGAGGAAAGACTCCTGAAGACGCCTGATGCATCAAGCAAACAAATCAGCTTCTCCGATCCTAGGGGTCTCCAGGGAGACTCCTAGCAGATTGTTTTAGGGGCCGCACAAAGGCTTAAGAGCAACACATGCTGCCCAAGTTGCTCATCAAGTGATGCCGACAGCACGCACCAAGCTACAAGCGTGGTGATTTACATACTGGTGTCGCCCAACCCCGCAGCTTCTGAATATCCTCGACATCATTAGTGAAAGGTTTCCATTTGATCCTTTTGTAAATTGGGAATTCAGATTCAGAATGAGAAGTGATTTATTTAGCCGCATATGAGATGCTTCAGGAATGTGAAATGGAGTTAGGAGGAAATAAAGGAGGTGAACCTGAGAGACACAATCTGTGTGCGTCGTCAAATCGACCCAACGTCCAGAAGAGAGCAACGCGCCCACACTGATTAAAAGAAAAGACAGGATAAGAAACAGCAGGGATTAAACTGCCTCGTACGGTGTGTGTGTGTGTGTGTGTGTGTGTGTGTGTGTATATGATATCTGATGTTTACCAGAGAGACGACTAGATAGAAGAGAATAAAGGTGTTTAGACGGGAAGTCTCTGGGTGTCTGGCCACACACACACACACACACACACACACACTCCGGGGTGTTTAACATAGCAACTGCTTCTCTGAAGGATCCTCACAAAGAGAGTATGTTATTGTGTTATGTTCACACTCAAATGCAACACCAGAATAACAATGTTCCCAATTGTCCTCCGCTATGCATGAAGTGCTTTCTCTCGTTCTCTCACACCATAGTGTTTCTTTAATAAGAACCCATTCAGATCATAAATTGTAGAGAGGTTTGTGGACTTCCAAAAGTGTGGCTAACAATGGCTGAATACAGAGAATACACAATGTCCACTCGGATTAGGGAGAAAGACAGAGGCAACGTGTTCTCCCATGAGACGAGTGAACATCATTAAGAAGTACTCTTTAAATTCACACTCTTAAATTCTGCTGGTTGTTTAAGTTACCACATGGTTGCATGTTGCGACTACACCATGGGACGCATTTTGTTTCCGTCCCTTAAAATCCCTTAAAATGTGTAATTATTGCCGCCGCATCACTTATCCTGCACTGCAATTTCCATTCACTTTAAAACAAAATACAGTTTTATTATAATTATGACTTTTAGAAACTAAAGTGCAACTTAGGTGAAGCACTCTTCCAGCATGGTGCTTTTGTGGGAAGTATTTAGAATGTACTAAACATGCTCCAGACACAAATTGACATTGTCGCCAGGAGTCACATGACCTTCTGTCGGACACAGAGATCCAAAACCAAGAAGATGTCGTCCTGGATTATCCCTCTGATGTTTGGAGTGAGGATATATCTCTATGAACCTAAGGAGAGTTCAGCGCCTCAAAAGATTCAGTTTTACAATGTTCTTGACGCTGCACTTTTTAATAAAGGTTATTGAAAATACAATTTTCTCACAGCTAATGTATTCATTCCAGTCTGGCGTTGAGCTGTTTCCCCGCAAAGGAGACAATTCTCTTGAGGATGACAGATGACCTTCTTTGGATGAACGATATCGCCGAACATAATCTTGTTTATTTTTTGCCTTTGTGTTCAGTTGTCCATACAGAGCCTCTAGACCTGCTTGGTCAAGTAATTCTGCATGTGTGATAATGTGCAGGTACAGGTAAGACACCCTTCATCCTGCCAACCCAGTGACCTTTGCTGAAAGCACAATGACGTTTTCTATAAAAGTATCGCATGTTATAACTGTTCAAAAGCCGCACACAGTGTCAACGGGGACATTTTAATAAGAGCAGCATCAAAGACACTGGAGGTGTTCTCTTGATTCAACCCCTGATGAGCCGTTTACAAAGGTCATGCAGCCAGGCCTCTACGACCGGCTGAGGATTATTTAGAAAATGAAAGCACTCCTCTCAGCAGCTGCCTTGCATAAGGTCATTAAGGCACATATTTCCTCTCAATTAGGCCAACTGCAGCCCTCCTGCTCACTCCGGTGTCTCCCACACCTGCACACAATCCAGAAGCTCACACCGGTCCTTTTTCCCTGGCGCCTTGAGGTTATTTTTAACATCTGACTGATCATTCTAAAGCACAGTATGTTTTAGTTTCCTCTGTGGTCCTTTTCACTCTCTTTGAGTCAGAGCACACCTTCCCTTCCCGTGTCCTGGAGGTCCCTAATTCTAACATGAATTAATGAATGTGTTTAACACCTTCTTGCTCATGGGAGTGCTGCTCTCTCTTCTGCGTATTCATAATACACTGAACACAAATATAAACGCAACACTTTCGTTTTTGCTCCCATTTTTCATGAGATGAACTCAAAGATCTAAAACATTTTCTATATACACAAAATAACCATTTCTCTCAAATATTGTTCACAAATCTGAAAGAATCTGTGATAGTGAGCACTTCTCCTTTGCCGAGATAATCCATCCCACCTCACAGGTGTGGCATATCAAGATGCTGATTAGACAGCATGATTATTGCACAGCTGTGCCTTAGGCTGGCCACAATAAAAAGCCACTCTGAAATGTTCAGTTTTATCACACAGCACAATGCCACAGATGTCGCAAGTTTTGAGGGAGCGTACGATAGGCATGCTGACAGCAGGAATGTCCACCAGAGCTGTTGCCCGTGAATTGAATGTTCATGTCTCTACCGTAAGCCGTCTCCAAAGGTGTTTCAGAGAATTTGGCAGTACATCCAACCGGCCTCACAACCGCAGACCACGTGTAACCACACCAGCCCAGGACCTCCGCATCCAGCATGTTCACCTCCAAGGTCGTCTGAGACCAGCCACTCGGACAGCTGCTGCAACAATCGCTTTGCATAACCAAAGAATTTCTGCACAAACTGTCAGAAACCGTCTCAGGGAAGCTCATCTGCATGCTCGTCGTCCTCATCGGGGTCTCCACCTGACTCCGGTTCGTCGTCGTAACCGACTTGAGTGGGCAAATGCTCACATTCGATGGCGTCTGGCACGTTGGAGAGGTGTTCTCGTCACGGATGAATCCCGGTTTTCACTGTTCAGGGCAGATGGCAGACAGCGTGTGTCGCGTCGTGTGGGTGAGCGGTTTTCTGATGTCAATGTTGTGAATCGAGTGGCCCATGGTGGTGGTGGGGTTACGGTATGGGCAGGCGTATGTTATGGACGACGAACACAGGTGCATTTTATTGATGGCGTTGTGAATGCACAGAGATACCGTGACGAGATCCTGAGGCCCATTGTTGTGCCATTCATCCACGACCATCACCTCATGTTGCAGCATGATAATGCACGGCCCCATGTTGCAAGGATCTGTACACAATTCCTGGAGGCTGAAAACATCCCAGTTCTTGCACGGCCAGCATACTCACCGGACATGTCACCCATTGAGCATGTTTGGGATGCTCTGGATCGGCGTATACGACAGCGTGTTCCAGTTCCTGCCAATATCCAGCAACTTGGCAGCCATTGAAGAGGAGTGGACCAACATCCCACAGGCCACAATCAACAACCTGATCAACTCTATGCGAAGGAGATGTGTTGCATTGCGTGAGGCAAATGGTGGTCACACCAGATACTGCCTGGTTTTCGGACCCCCCCAGACCCCCCCCAATAAAGCAAAAATGCACGTTTCAGAGTGGCCTTTTATTGTGGCCAGCCTCAAGCACACCTGTGCAATAATCATGCTGTCTAATCAGCATCTTGATATGCCACACCTGTGAGGTGGGATGGATTATCTCGGCAAGGAGAAGTGCTCACTATCACAGATTCTTTCAGATTTGTGAACAATATTTGAGATAAACGGTTATTTTGTGTATATAGAAAATGTTTTAGATCTTTGAGTTCATCTCATGAAAAATGGGAGCAAAAACAAAAGTGTTGCATTTATATTTTTGTTCAGTGTAACTACGGTAGATAAATGAAGCCTAAAACCTGGAATGAGTAATATTTTACCCACTTCCTGTTACCAAGTCTCTAATTCAATGGATTTAAAGAAGTTTGTGGTTACAAGCCTGAAATAAGATCCGTGGTGAGCACAAGCTGAAGAGTCTCTCATGAAATACCCATAAAATACGACAGTAAATACCCAACTGGTACATTTTAAAATGGCGGTTGCTAACAAGTATCTAAAAATAAGACGACTAAATGATACCAAGCCCAACATTAGCCTCCTTCAACTTAGCGGTGGTGACGTGAAGTCATGTGACCGTGCTGTAGTTCCTTTATAGCCCAGCATTAGCCACCTTTAGCTTAGCGGTGGTGACGTGCAGTCATGTGACCGTGCTGTAGTTCCTTTATAGCCCAACATTAGCCGCCTTTAGCTTAGCGGTGGTGGCGTGAAGTCATGTGACCGTGCTGTAGTTCCTTTATAGCCCAACATTAGCCGCCTTTAGCTTAGCGGTGGTGGCGTGCAGTCATGTGACCGTGCTGTAGTTCCTTTATAGCCCAACATTAGCCACCTTTAGCTTAGCGGTGGTGACGTGAAGTCATAGTTCCTTTATTGCCTAACGATAGCTTTTTACTTCAGAAATTATTAAGTGGTGTTAATATGTGGAGATTATCCTGATGAACTGTAAGTATCATTAACGCTTGTTTGACACAGCGATACATTTCTGCAATAATCCAAAATCACATGGTGAAATCCCATTGGTTTACTTTTCGATAGTAATGCCCCGTTTGTATCAACAGCTACAACACGGTACAAATGTATCCATGACGCAACACTTACCGTCTCCTTGGCAACGGAGCGGTCCAACCGTTAGCTTAGCCTCAGAGCCCGGTCTGTTGGTGTCACCCACGGCAACCTGGCTGACGGGCAGGTGCTCTTTATAAATCAGGAGACCAGCATCCTCTCTCCTGCAGGATGAGATGAGAGAAACATGCAGAACACAAACAGGTTAACGCTTCACTCTCTCCCTGTTTTCTTTAATCCTTGGTTTTGCCAATCCATCAATCAATCAATCAATGTTTATTTATCTAGCCCAATATCACAAATATTACATTTGTCTCAGTATTAGCAATCCAAAACAAGATATAGAAGAATTGCTTGCATCTTCTCCCAGCACCATTTTACTGATAATACAAACAAACAATAAATACATTAAATATTTAAATCACAGCCTTCAAAGTGAATTATTCACATAAATATTTGATTTTAAATGTTTGTTTTTTAATAAAACAGATCTATTTTATGGCTCTGTGTTTGCATGTGTGCGTATTTTTGTGCATGTGTGTGTGTCATTGTATGTGCTGCAAAGAACACGTGTAATGAGTAGAAATAGAGTTATATGGGTAATATTTCATAAACTCACTCAGCCAATCAATGAGACATTAAAGCTGACATTATTAATGGAGAGAAGCAGACAGAGTAAGACTTATTTGTAATCTCATCAGTTTTAGAGATGAGGAAAGACATGAAAGTAAATGAAATCTCTCCTTCTCACCAACACGCGGTAATTACCCACAGACACACATTGTGTACACACACATGCACACACCCTCACACAGCGCTGTGATTGGTTTAATGAGAATATCCATCAGCTGGCTAGAGGAGCTTTGAAACACAAACTGTTGGTTTCTGCATGCACATATCCCTCTTAAGTAAATACGGCGTTGATGGTGGCATTCATCATTCAGTCACTTTGAAGTTCAGACACCTCATCAGCAGCGGAGGCAGACGCTGAGCTGACGGATCAATGCTAACATCAGCAGTAGCACAAGTGACAATTTTAGTTTCAGCACTGTGCCATCACAATGTCCATGGGGGTTGCAGACTTTACTTTCAAGTCCAGTTCATGAAGCAGGGGGGAAGTCAGGGAAGGATTGTGGGCTAAACTCGTGCGAATGAGACAAAAAGAAAGCTAGCGAGCATGCAGCATTTTGATGATCCCGTATTAAATTAGGCACTGAACTGTGATGCGAAACGTGTCTAATTCACAGCACTCACTGTAATAGTCGCACAGTGACATTTTAATGGTCGTCAGAGAGTTTTAACTGAAGCGCATCATAAAGGGACGTCTACTCAAACTCATTTATTTGGGGATGCAGTCACTGAGTCGACACACTGACAGGATGCAATGACAGTTGTGTCGTGAAAAAGAAATGAGAAAAAGCTCCCTTTCATGTTATTTTTGAAAATACATAAGAAGAAAAAAAGAGATTTAAATAATCAATGAACTTTAGCTGCTCTCTTTTAATGGGGAGGCACACGTAGAATCTGCTGTGGAGGGATCACTGCAGGTATTTAAAAACATATACAACTATTTTTCAAAAACTCTTAATATAAGACGAACGGATATTTGCAATTAATAATAATAAAAGAGGCTTGGTTGCAAACATGGTGGTGCTTGCACTGTCGTATCATCAATACAACACCTTTTGTGAATGTAACCTTGAAATGCTTAAATAACGGCTGCATTAATGCGCAATTCATAAAAGCTACAGGTGGTTGAAATGTGTTGTTGGTGAATAGCTCTTCAGTTTTTCAGGCTGTTCTTTGTAGGATTTATTTATCAAGGTTTTTTTGTGTGAACCAATATATGTAATGCCAACTGCCTTCAAACATGCCGTGGTGCAGCCACTACTTAAAAAGAAAAATCTCGACCCCTCCATTCTCGCACATTTTAGGCTCACCTCCCAGCTACCTTTTTTATCAAAAGCCCTGGAGCGATTAGTCCAGCTACAATCGTTCTTAACCACGCATGGCATCCACAGACAGTGTCAGTGTGGCTTCAAACCCATTCACAGCACTGAAACAGCCCTTTTAAGAGTTTTTAACAGAATATGTACTTATGACATATGAAAGGCACTTAATATGTACGTTGACCTTTACAATGTAATTCAACTTATTTTAGAAACAGATGAAGCACGCTCCAGTGACATGTAATACTGTCAAAGTCAAGCAGTTGCTGAGAAAGAATCTGTGGGTGGGCTGCATGTCAAACTCTGAAGAAGTGTCCTAACAAGCCGTTTAACTGATCAATGGAGACGCTCTGTGGCTGATAGTGAAGGACTTTACTGGAAGCACATCCTAGAAATCTTTACATCATACAGTTCATACAGGTAGTTAAAGCGAACACATGCCACTGATTATTGATTGTAATTACAGCAACGGACTATTCACTGAGCGCCATCACCCACGGTTACTGTTGCGATGCACTTAATTCTACATTAATGATGGATGAAGATTTGTACTTTCTTGGTCTGTCAATTCTAGATTTCGCTGCAGTGACAACTTACTTGAGCATATTTAATTAACACTTGCTTTCCAAAGGTCTCACGCTGACTTATTAAAAGTGCAAGTGATGAAGGCTGAAGCACCATGTTCAAGAGCAAAAGTCTGCTTTACGAGTTTATTAGAGGAAATAATGAAGTAGTACTGGTGCTGCAGGCAAAGCTAGTGAGACATGATGCTTTACAGTAGATGCAAATATATATATATATCGTTTTATAACACATCATGAAAGTTCGTCGTAAGTCTGCCCAGCTGCTCATTACAAATCTCCTTGTAGATTCAAAGCCCCAAAAATGTATTATCAAGACTTTATCATCACATATAATCAGGTATAATAAACTATTATCATTATTTAAATGACCTAATTGAACTACATTAGGTAAAACTGACTCAACCCTGTCACCTAGTCTACCAAAGAGAAACCTACTAGTATGAAAACAGTACATTTAAGATAAGTTTCACCGATACAGGAGGAAAGCTTGTTTAGGATGAAGCCAGCTGATGTATTTGACAGTATTGCAGGTAATGCTCTTGGCTGAGACAGTGCCACCGAGCTTCTGATAGCCCAGATGTACAGTAGCATTAGTTTCCTGCCAGATGAGTGAAAGGTGAAGCTGGGTGCTCAGAGGAGCATTAAGCAGAACGATGCATTAACAGATGTGCTGACTCAGCGTTATGAACGACCCAGAATGCTCTGCTGCAGAGGGTGGACTGGGTGTGACCGAGAAACTTTTCACCGGCAGCTGTTTCTGCAGACTTTAATTAAAGTCAATGCAAAGCTAATTGGAGGGAAATGAATCGATGCAAAACAAATAGTTTGTGCCCCCGCTGAACGTTAACCTGACAGCCTCACTTACCACTGCCGCTGGTCCGCGTCACAGTTGCAGTCGTACTTTGGGTCCGTGCAGTTCCTGTCGATGCCACAGGAACATTTCTGGATGCCGGGCCCCGAGCCCCCCCAGTAGAAGTGCTTCTCGCTGCCCCGGCCCACCCACCATGTGTAGGGGGTCCCATCTGGGGAAGACACAAACACAAAAATATGTTTGAAAATAAGAACAGCAGAGATGGCTAAAGTACACACATCCTTTACTCAAGTAGAAGTACAGATACTCGTGTTTAAAAATACTCTGGTACAATTAGAAGTACTGACTAAACTTCTTTACTCAAGTCAAAGTAAAGAGGCTTTGAAATGTACTTCAGTAGAAAGTACCCATAACTAGCAGCTGTTCAACTGGTTTCAACATGTAAGAAGTAGAAAGTACAGGTATTTGAGTTCAACATGTAAGAAGTAGAAAGTACAGGTATTTGGGTTCAACATGTAAGAAGTAGAAAGTACAGGTATTTGGGTTCAACATGTAAGAAGTAGAAAGTACAGGCATTTGAGTTCAACATGTAAGAAGTAGAAAGTACAGGTATTTGGGTTCAACATGTAAGAAGTAGAAAGTACAGGTATTTGGGTTCAACATGTAAGAAGTAGAAAGTACAGGCATTTGAGTTCAACATGTAAGAAGTAGAAAGTACAGGTATTTGGGTTCAACATGTAAGAAGTAGAAAGTACAGGTATTTGGGTTCAACATGTAAGAAGTAGAAAGTACAGGTATTTGTGTTCAACATGTAAGAAGTAGAAAGTTCAGGTATTTGTGTTCAACATGTGAGAAGTAGAAAGTACAGGTATTTGAGTTCGACTTGTAAGAAGTAGAAAGTACAGGTATTTGTGTTCAACATGTAATAAGTAGAAAGTACAGGTATTTGTGTTCAACATGTAAGAAGTAGAAAGTTCAGGTATTTGTGTTCAACATGTGAGAAGTAGAAAGTACAGGTATTTGAGTTCGACTTGTAAGAAGTAGAAAGTACAGGTATTTGTGTTCAACATGTAAGAAGTAGAAAGTACAGGTATTTGTGTTCAACATGTAAGAAGTAGAAAGTACAGGTATTTGTGTTCAACATGTAAGAAGTAGAAAGTACAGGTATTTGTGTTCAACATGTAAGAAGTAGAAAGTACAGGTATTTGTGTTCAACATGTAAGAAGTAGAAAGTACAGGTATTTGTGTTCAAGATGTAAGAAGTAGAAAGTACAGGTGTTTGTGTTCAACATGTAAGAAGTAGAAAGTACAGGTATTTGTGTTCAACATGTAAGAAGTAGAAAGTACAGGTATTTGAGTTCAACATGTAAGAAGTAGAAAGTACAGGTATTTGAGTTCAACATGTAAGAAGTAGAAAGTACAGGTATTTGTGTTCAACATGTACAAAGTAGAAAGTACAGGTATTTGTGTTCAACATGTAAGAAGTAGAAAGTACAGGTGTTTGTGTTCAAGATGTAAGAAGTAGAAAGTACAGGTATTTGTGTTCAACATGTAAGAAGTAGAAAGTACAGGTATTTGAGTTCAACATGTGAGAAGTAGAAAGTGCAGGTGTTTGGGTTCAACATATAGAAGTAGAAAGTACAGGTATTTGTGTTCAACATGTAAGAAGTAGAAAGTACAGGTATTTGAGTTCAACATGTAAGAAGTAGAAAGTACAGGTATTTGAGTTCAACATGTAAGACGTAGAAAGTACAGGTATTTGTGTTCAACATGTAAGAAGTAGAAAGTACAGGTATTTGTGTTCAACATGTAAGAAGTAGAAAGTACAGGTATTTGGGTTCAACATGTAAGAAGTAAAAGTAAAAAGTCGTCAGAAAAATAAGTAATGGAGTAAAGTACTGATACCAGAAAAATTGACTTAAGTATAGTGACGCAGTATTTGTACTCCACTACTTCCCACCTCAGAAGAACAGTCATCTACTTGTTTCTGACAATGTTCACTGTTTTCCTCACAAACTTTTTGAAGGCAATTAAAGTGTGTTTCTAAACTGTCAGTCCTCCTCCTCATTGCAGGTGATTCGTTGTTAAATCCTTCACTGTTTCAGGCTTTTGTCGCATTAATGTGATTTAAATCGACAACAAGCAGCTGCATGGTTGATGTAATTCATTTGCTCAACATGCATTACACAGCTGAATGGTAAATGCCTCTGAGACAGGCAGGCACACTTAGCAGGCGCGCCGGATTCATTTTAGAAGTGGGGGGGGCCAACAAAGTGCGTGTGTATGGCCCAATCCCAAACCACGCCCTACACCCTACCCCTACACACTCCCCCTCCGTGACGGAGTGCACTCCGTGGAGTGACACACGAGGCTCCCTCCTGTCAGATGGAAGGGAGTAAATACAGCAGCAAGCTTTGGGACGGCCTCCCCTCTCTCCGGCAGAAACAGGAAGTGCCGTAACTGTATGTAACAACGGTTTCAAATCAGCATCTCTTAGACAACAAGTTTAAATGAATAACTCAAATAAAACGCCAAACATCTTTCATTGTGTTTCAAAGCTCTTTTAGTTTTAAACCTGATGTTTATAAGCTTCTTCGTTTTTGCAACAGTCTGGAAATATACACAACTTTATAATAAAATGCACACATTTACCTTTTTCTAGACTAAACACAGGTTTGATCCTAAGTTAAAAACATATGAGGTTATCATGAGGTTGTTCACATCGCAGTTTATCAGTGGATGTTTGCTGGAAGCCTGGAACTAGGCTACTTGTAAACAGCGTGGTTCCTGAAGGACACGCGGCGTTGAGACCGCTCAGGTACCTCTGGCTACAGGTGATGATATTCATGACACTTTTTTCAAGAAATTCAAGACATGGACATAAATTATTTATTCAACCGAACCAAACAACACTTCTTGTGAAAAGAACGTAGGCCTATAACAAGCGTGTTAACAGTAACACAAGCTGTGATGTCGTGTAATTAAAATCACATGACTAAAATGTCCAATAACAGATGAGGGTGGAGCAACCTTCAAACAAATGTCCCACAATGCATAGGGTAAAGCAAAACAAAAATCCCCACGTGGCTAAATCTACTTAATCTTTCTACATTGTGCCAAAGTAAACCTCCCTTCGCTCACAGGCAAAGCAGAAACTCCGGAGCACTTTTTTGAGGTCCAGGCCGTCGGTCAAATCTTTGTGGATGTGGAGGAGGAGGAGAAGGTGATTTAAGCGGCGCTAGTTGAATGGAGGAACGTCTTCAACCGACGGAGGCTGGAGAAGCTCCGCTCAGCTGTTGGACATCGGCTCAGTGAAATACAGCCATCGAAGCTTGTCCACTTCGCTGAAGAGGGATTGCGTGCCTCGTCCCCGTGCCGCCAGCATGTCCGCGATTGTGGCCACCCCTTAACAAATACATTTTAACAACGTAACAAATAAACAAATCTAACCTTTTTTATTGGTTGTAATTTACATGGATACATTTGAATGGTGTGACAATGTCCTATTTGATTGTGTTAACATGTACATATTCTTCCTGTTATGTCTGCCTGCTTTATTTTACCTAATGCAAAGTGACCTGCTGCTCTATCGAAATTAGTCGCATTGACCCGAAGACACATTTTGAGTTGTTTTGGAAAGAGGAGATTCCGAGCTTCCTAATGATATCAGGATTGTTGTTGTACTCCAAATAGGCTATTAAGCAACATATGTCACATTAGCCTATATAATGACTAGAGTCATCATTTTGAGAAAAAGGCCTTCAAAGTGTCCTCTTCTCTGGATCGATCTGATTCATTATTAGCGGAGCAAATTATCAAAATACTACGCAGGGAAGATATTTTCGTTTGGATTACTGGTCTGGGGGAAACTCGCGAGTGTGTGTGTGTATACGTGTGTGTTTGTGTATTTTGTGTACACCGGCTGTTGTTGTGCCTGCAGTGACGTCAAGTTACTCCGTTCTACTCTGTAATGCCGAAGCTTCAAAGCTGTATTTATCATCTGAATTTGCCGAAACAAGTTTAATATTCTGAAAGCCAAAACTTTGTTTAATTGAAATCAGATAAAAAAAACTGTAACGGACCCTGCGGTGTTATCTGATTACTATACGGCTTACATTCATAATTTCAGCGGGAGGGAGTGGGGGGCGGCGCTGTGGAAGAGCAGAGTGGAGAGGCGAGCCGTCATCTTCCCTTTACAAGCCTCTAAAATGCCTGGAGCTAATGAGATTGAATATAACAATAAAAAATAACAAAATATACACAGCGAGATCAGTTTCGCGTTTTAGATGTGACTTTAGAGTAGAGGGGAATTATTGAAACGGGATATACACAGCATCCGCCGCTGCGAAAATGTGGGGCAGGTCTGAAAAGTGGGGGGGGGGCAATGGCCCCCTGGCCCCCCCCCCGCTTCCGGCGCCCTTGACACTTAGTCATAGATCACACCTGAGATTTGAAAGATCTAAGACACAGAGTCTCAGAGAGCTGCACTTGCATTTATTGTCTGTTATTTTGTGGGAATTTGTTGACACACACAATCCTTATTGTGATGTGTGTCTGTGTGTGTTTGAGTGAGTGGGTAAAAGGTGAGGGATCGCTGCTTTTCAATAAGAAATGTAATAATGTTTTCGCCGCGCTGGATAACGTATTCTGGCAGGAGACAGTAACTAGGCGGAGAGACGGGTGTAAATATTGTGGTGCCTGGACATACATCACAACAACAGCAAGAGAGAATGAAACAATATTACATTTCCCCCTTTATTCAAGGCAAATACGCTGCATTGTCAATATGGCTTTGTCAAATTCCATCAGAGGCAATGAAATCTCCTGAGCCACATTTGTTACAGCCGGGGATGGACGGGGCTTTTGATGCAGCACAATTGCACCAAGGTGTGATATACTGTTATTGATATGCTTTATTGCACTTATTCTATTCTCTGAAAGGGGGCTAAACTCCAGGAGGAGGCTACTTTCGGTCTTCATATATATATTCTCTGTGCGTGTTTGGGCTTGGTGACCTGCGGGTTTATTGTCCTCATAAAAAGAATTAGCTTCATCTCTCTTCAGGCCACTGTTCAGACACGCCGTCGTCAATAGGATTAACAGCGTCTGCTCAGGAGACTCCACAGCTGTGTGTGGACACGTGTGCGTGAGAGTGTGTGTGGGAGTTGTTGCACAAGTCAGAACCAAGTTGGAAACTCAAAGACCTTCACAGATAGGTCATTGAGTTCCCCAACCACAGCCGGCTAATCTCAGCCCCACCACGCATCTCGCCCCCGACCCAATTAGTGAGTGTCATGTCATCGACCTTGAAGCGAGCTGCAACTACTTTTCAAAGTGATGGCAAGCAGCCTCTAGTTCTTGTATAACGACGCGGTACAACAAGTATTACACAATTATTTCCTACATCTCACACATTGACATTAAAGATATCAGAGTTCTTCCTTCTGTGCACACTTTTAAACAGATATGTCCAATTTCTTTTTAAAAAATAAAATGTTTGTGCAAAAATATTTCTGTTCGACAACTGGTAGCAAGAAGAAATGAGTTAAAATGTTTGTCCAGGATATGATGTAAACATTTCAAACGACAATTAGGAGAGAGTGAAGCAATATGCTGAGAGAAACGGTTGCAGCCTCAAGCATCCAAACACGCTATAGTGTCAACAACAAAAGCACCTTGAAAGCTGCTGTGTGTGATTTCAGCTACAGAAACAATACATAATGCAACAGGTCGATGAATACATAACGGACTGTCTTACACAGAGAATCACGTTTCAAATGCGGGCCCGTCAGTGTGGTCAAGCTGCTGTGGTGCATCCCAGCATGAGTCACATTCAAAAGACAACAGTTGCCAAGTGTGTGAGAGACAAAGGGCAGAGGAAACAAAACGTGAGCAGCGAGAAACAGAGACTCAAGGCCTCGAAGCCTCATCCTCTCACTGTCTGCTCGGCCTCTCACTAACCCTGCCATGTCATCACACACACACAGTCACACACACACACACACAGTCACACACACACACAGTCACACACTTTCAGCTTTTTCAGACAGACAGCAAGCAGAATTAGATAACTTGATTTTTTTATAACCCTTTTTTAGGACGAGTAATTTAAGACTGAGACAGAGGAGAGGAGATGAGGGTAGAGTTGAGGAAAGGAAAGGAGAATAAAGGAAAGGATATTAAAATAAACTGAGATGAAGGAAAGGAAATCAAAAGATATCAAATGAAATGAAGGAAAGGAAGGGAAAAGAAAGTAAAGGAAGGAAGGGAAAGAAAAAGGAAAGGAAAATAATCACATTTATTGCCAAGTAGGTTTACACATTTAAGGAATGTTCTGTTGTGTTTAACGGTGCATCCAAAGAGGAATGAAGCTGTAACAAATACGCAATTGTAGGACAACTATAAAACAAAGTAGGCAATTAGCAAGTGCAAGTTGGTGCAATAAGAAAAGGACACGTTTTAAAAGAGGTATCATTGTGCGAAATATAGAGGAAGTGTGGGGAGGAGGGAGTGGAGAGCGGAGAGGAGGGAGGAGGAGGGGGGAGTGGGGAGGAGGGAGTGGAGAGCGGAGAGGAGGGAGTGGGGAGGAGGGAGGAGGGAGTGGGAGGAGGGAGTGGAGAGTGGGGAGGAGGGAGGAGGGAGTGGAGAGTGGGGAGGAGGGAGGAGGGAGTGGGGAGGAGGGAGGAGGGATTGGAGAGTGGGGAGGAGGGAGGAGGGAGGAGGGGGAGATGAGAGAACGACAGCATGGATGGATGTAGATATGAGGGAGGAGAGATGCAATCACACTGGCACAGAGTTCATGGAGAGCCGCAGAGAGAGAGCACTGCCAGGGGGAGGGGTGTGTGTGTGTGTTTGTGTTCGAGGGGGAGTGTGTGTGTGTAAGCGCATGTTCGAGGAGGAGTGTGTGTGTGTGTGTGTGAGCGCATGTTCGAGGAGGAGTGTGTGTGTGTGTGTGTGTGTGTGAGTGCATGTTCGAGGAGGAGTGTGTGTGTGTGTTGTGTGTGTGTGTAAGAGTGCATGTTTGAGGAGGAGTGTGTGTGTGTGTGTGTGAGCGCATGTTCGAGGAGGAGTGTGTGTGTGTGTGTGTGTGTGTATGTGTGTGTGTGTGTGAGTGCATATTTGAGGAGGAGTGTGTGTGTGTGAGCGCATGTTCGAGGGGGGATGTGTGTGTGTGTGAGCGCATATTCGAGGAGGAGTGTGTGTGTTCGAAGTGAGTGCATGTTCGAGGAGCTGCATGTGTGTGTGTGTGTGTGTGTGTGTGTGTGTGTGTGTGTTTGGGTCTGCTTAAATCCTGGGTAATTGTCAGAAGTCGATCTACAGTGAGATTAAGAGTGGCAAATGTGGGTGTGTGTGTGTGTGTGTGTGTGTGTGTGTGTGTGTGTGTTATATTCCAACATCACATCACAAGGACGGAGGAAGAAGAAACATTTCTGGGATGGATGTGAGAACATGCTGGAGGAGTGTTGTTGGAGCTGAACAGCGAAAGAGAGGACGAAGTGGAAACATGCAGCTTCCTGGAACGCAGCGAAAGAGAGGACGAGGTGGAAACATGCAGCTTCCTGTAACGCAGCGAAAGAGAGGACGAAGTGGAAACATGCAGCTTCCTGTAACGCAGAGAAAGAGAGGACGAGGTGGAAACATGCAGCTTCCTGTAACGCAGCGAAAGAGAGAAGGACGAGGTGGAGACATGCAGCTTCCTGTAACGCAGAGAAAGAGAGGACGAGGTGGAAACATGCAGCTTCCTGTAACGCAGAGAAAGAGAGGAGGACGAGGTGGAGACATGCAGCTTCCTGTAACGCAGACGGGTGAACAGATAAAAGACTTTATCGTCTTTGTAATCTTACTCTTAACGTCTGTCCTTGTTCTCTCGCAGCCACGTCCCAAACCAACACGTTAACTGTTCACAGGAGAGGAGGACGCAGACATGACGCGTTGATAAGGCCCGAGGTAGGGTTTGCTCCTCAGCCCTGACCACTTACCGTGAGGGCTCTATCTGTCTGTTATTTCAGCATTAGATACTCTCACCTATTCATCTCCATCTTTTGTGTGCAGAGACTCAGAGAGACAGATGGAGCTGAGACAGAGTGGGGAGAGCTGGGAAATGAGAGGGATGACGGACAACAGCAATGCTTTAAGATATAAGAAGCCGAGCGAGATAACTGTCTTTAGAGATAGCAACCCTCGACTTTCATCTTTCTTTCATCTCCGTGAGTCCTGCAGCCAGGCAATAGGATCCAAAATGGCGCCCAGATAACTGCGAATGATGCGATCATCCTGGCACACATACTGACTCGTGGCAATATTACCCAGAAGATTATCAACTAAAAACAATCACTGGAATCTTCTTCACACATACATGTGTTGTCAGTAAACAGTCTTTCACTGATTAAAACATCAGGTAGTAAGGTAATCATAAACCATAAGCCCCCACTGGGGAAAACAAGGTTATTAAAAACGTTTAAAAATTCTTATTTACATAATAGTTACTGTGTGTTGGGTAGACAAGTGTTTTTTTACTGCAAATCTCAAAAGTCCCTTATTGTCCCATTCCTACTCTGAAATGATATGTGCTATCATTGTCATATCCCAGCTGTGCCATCTCGGTTGTAAAATATTTGGCAATTCTCTTCTGGTTAAAGCTTGAGCTAAATCAAGCTGTGGGTTTTCTCCAGAAGTGTTTCCTTGTACGATGTGAGGGTCTAAGGACAGAGGGTCTAAGGACAGAGAGTTTAAGGACAGAGGGTCTAAGGACAGAGGGTGTCGTATTGTCATACTGATATTCTGTACACACTGTGAAGACCTCTGAGACAAATGTAACGTTTGTGATATTGGGCTATATAAATAAATATTGCCCTCAACAACCTCACCCCCCCCACCTATCTCTCAAACCTCCTCCAGGAATACACCTGGTCCGTCAGCCGGACTCCTGACTGTCCCCACCTCCCGCCTTAGCACCGTGGCAGCCAGGGCTTTGAGCTGCACCACGCCCAGGCTCTGGAACTCTCTGCCTCCACACATCAAACTGTCTGACTCCATCACAACATTCGAAACCCACCTGTTTAAACTGGCCTGCTCACTCTAACACACATTCAACCTGCCATCACAGACCCCCCTCTCACTCGTCACTCCACTCTCTTGTCTTGCCTGTTTTATGCTTTTACGCTGCTGTACTGCCGTGTCGGTTCGATTAAATTGTGTTCCGTTTTTGTTTTAGCTGTTTTAACTTTTAAATGCACTGTAAGGCGACCTTGGGTGTCCTGAAAGGCGCCTCGAAATAAAACGTATTATTATTATTGATTGATTGAATCATAATGGATCGCCGATATAGCAGCATTTTAGATCATGTCTTTATGTCAAATTAGTGTCTTTGGCTTTGGGTGAAAAACGGTAGACATACCAAGGCCAAGCTCTTCATTCTAAGGGAGGAGGGGAGCTGCTTTAAGTTCATCACAGATTGGTCCACAGTGCAGGTGTCCATACAATGTATATAATATGATACAAGTACTGCCACCTAGTACTACACAACATGAGTACCACACATACTTCATAACATGGGATCATATCCGGCAGACTGTGAAAGGAAAGGTCAGCGGGTTCAAAACGGCCCTCGACTTGCTCAGTCGCTCGTATCTGGGAAATGATGGCTTTTAAGAAAAACTGAAATGCCAGGTATTCATAACCCTCAGATCTGGCTTTCTCGTGAACCTGGAATCACCCTTGCTCCGAACCTTTACCAGAGTCATTACCCCCAACGACTAAAGGACCTTCTTATATCTCCACTGATTCCCTCCCTGCTGACAGGTGACAGCAGGTGTGTCTGCTGTAAACTGACAGAGATGAGAATAGACACAGCTCCTCTGTTCTCCACACTGAAAGGAGTGTGAAAGTAAATCAATACTTCTTCTCTAACAAGAGCAGCTGCTTTATCATCTAGAAAAAAATAAGTCATTGTTTTGGAGAAAGGCTCACAGTGCGGGCATTTCTCTTTGGTTCTGGTGGACGTCAAAGCCTTCGACGACAGAGGATATCTGACATAATCAAGTCTCGACAGCATACTGAGAACTAAACGCAGGAACAATGTCGTGTCCGAGGTTGATACCTGTATGTATTTTTCTTTTTCTAAATACCGTGGGGAGGTCTCTCCAGAGAGTGCTACAGATCATGCAGTCTGTGTGTGTGTGTGTGTGTGTGTGTGTGTGTGTGTGTGTGTGTGTGTGTGTGGATGGAGAGAATGTGTGTGCCTCTTCCTTTGCCTCTGTCCTTTTGTTTAGCTAAACGAGTGCATGTGTGTGTTCTCTCCCCTGTCTCTCCCTTTTGTCTCAATCTCTCTCCTCTCCCAGACCTCCACTGTCCATCAATGTGGTTCAAGACCCTCGCCTTCCTCCCGGCGCTCCCACAGTGTTCCTCCCGACATATTTAGCCCTCTCTCTTCTTCACGCTCCCCTCCGTTTCCTTGCTTCCTCATATCTCTCGGTCTTCTTTATGTTGTATCTCTCCTCCTATTATGTCTTCCCACCTTCTCTGTGCACTCCTGGACCTCTCCTCTCTTCCTCATGTCTGCCATGCACACATGTCCTTCCTATCAGTTGGTCTCGTGGTCTTTCTGTCTCCATGCTCCATATCTGTCCATCAATCCCACGTCTCTTTCCCGGCATCTATTCTTATTATGTTATCATTAGCCTCGCTATAATCTGCCCTTTGGCATGCTAATTGTAAACTCCCCTTGCCCTGATCATGATGCAAAAAACACAAAATAATTAATTATTCGTCGGTTGCAGTTTATAAACATAATCAAAGTTGCTGCTGTCAGGAACAAGCCTTGTCCACCATTTTTAAAGCTTTCTCTTAATTGCGATGCATTTTACTATCGATGCAGACACGTCCCAAAACACATAGCACACGGCTGCAGATACACACACACCGCCACACACTTCTATAGAGCCATAAGCGATGATTCAAAGAGACATCCATACATTGTTTCTTAGAAAAATCCCACTAATTTCGGCTTTCAATTGCTACAATGCATCGTATCAAACCCATGGGATCCAGTGATCAATAGTTGGTAGCAAATTGTACCCAAGGAATGCAGCCATGCACACACAGAGCCAGGGAGGAAGAACACGGCTCGCTCTCCAACATGAGTAAACAAGACTAAATTATTTCCGTGAGAAAGAAGAAGAATGTGTCAGGTTGTAAACATAATTGAAGTGGCTGCTGTCTGGAACAAGCCTTTCTCTTCGTGATGCAGAAGCGTCCCAAAAACACACCCAGCAAACACATGGCAAATGGCTGCAGGGTCTCCACAGATACACACACACACACACACACACACACACACACACACACACATAATGCCACTAATTTCGGCGTTCAATTCTTCCAAGAATCTTCTTTGCAAATGTTTTACGAGTATTTAAAGCATGTGTGTTTGCCACCAAGGACACACGCAATGTGCTCTCGCGAGAAACACTGAACGCAAACATTTTGTTTCCAAATAACTCCACGGGGGCTTTTAATGTATCACAACACAATGTTTGCGTTTTGTATTATTAAAACAATCTAATCGTAACCCGTAAACCACTAAATGAGGCAATTCCCCTTTACTTTCTGATGGGGAGGAGAATGAGTCGGCTGTTTCCTGCAGGGCGACGTCACCGAGACCTCTCCGTTGTCTACATCAGAACATCGGGCCGGGGAGAGATAATGTGTTATTCCCCTCCCTTACAGTTCGGAGTCTCTCCCCCCCCCACCCCCCTGCTGTTCAGCACAATGTTCTGCTCTAGTAAATTCACTCTGCATAGCTCTGCAGCATCTACAACTCTTCACCGATCATCACTGAGTGCATTCGGCTATTAAATGAAAAACACCTCGGGAACTGGAGTGAGGGCGAGGGAAGGGAACATTAATATCAATGGTTGTGCCCCTAATTGGCTTGTCTGCTTGATAAAGGACACAATAACCCGACTCCGCTGCATTCCCCGCCCCTCTCCTGACACTGAAGCTGGTTTGCGTACACACAAACATAAGCAGAATGTGAGCACACACTAAAACGCACACCCCCGGCGGTTGTAACCGACTGAAGTGTCGGCTGAAGACCATAAACAACCATAATCATCATTACCGCAGGTGATCTCCATCAGTGTGTGTGTGTGTGTGTGTGTGGCGGTGTGCGTATGACTATGAGTCAGATTTAGTGCCGTGTCCCCGCAGGTCAAGGCCAATGGGCAGATGTGTCATAAGGACAATGGCTTCTGCCGAGACACACTCGTTTTTCACTTTGCTTTTTTACTCGCACTATCCATCTCCCTGCGTCACCGTCAGGCGCGTCCTATGGATGGGGATACAGTGAACAACACTCATAATTACAGAGGAGGATGAAAAGGGCATAAACAACCCGACAGAGGCGAGGGCGGAGAGGAGGAGAACGCGTAAATCAGAGGCTGCGGTTGGAAGAAAAAAAGAGTTGAGTAAACAGGCAGGTTGAAAAGAGAAAACAGACAGAACAGACTCACAAGATGACAAGCAGGAAGACAGATGCAAAAATGATTGTCGTGACAGAAATGTTTTGGGGACTTTAAGTGAGAAAAGGAAACAAGTGCACTTTCTTTTCAGAACTTCTGAACAGGGACACTGAGGGGGTCATGAGAAAAGTCACAGCTCAGGTGTGAAGATTCATGGTGAAACGACAGGTAAAGTGCCACAGTCTTCACTTCATTAGAAAGACACTGCTTAATCAAGAGGGAACAACTAAAAGGGCAAAAATAGTCCCGGTTTCTCTGTAACAACACCAAAAAGTGTGAATCCGATAATTACTCATCTTATTTTCTCCTTCAAGCATTAACCCACCATGTGTCTCTATGCATAACACAAGTGGTAATAACTTCCCTTTGAAGCATAACAACCTGGAAGTTCTTTCGTAATATTTCTGTTTGCAGATACATTGTTGGTTACATTCTCTGCTTGCTTTTCCAATATCCAATTTTTCATTTACCTTTCAGCTTTTTTGCCAAGGTTTAATTAACGGACCTGAGAATGTAGTCGGCTGATTGAAATAAACGTCAGTGGTTAATTAATATGACACAACAGCCCTAATTACAAAACACTTCACACATCGCAGTTTCACAGTTCAGCGCTCAGGGGCATATAGACTATAAACTGCATGCACCCACGCACCCACGCACCCACGCACTCACACACACACACACACACACACACACACACACACACACACACACACACACACACACACACACACACACACACACACGTCTTTAAAGTGTCTATCAAGCATCAGAGAAGCCAGTGCTGCATGTATGTTTGTATTCCTGGTGGAGGGGACGCGCATCATGCCGACTCTGTGCTGTGTTGGTCATCGAAACACTTTGTTGTAGATGGATTTCACGCTTTTATCCTTAACGACATATATTTTCCCTTTAAAGAGGCCCAATGATCCTTTATCTAATTTCCTTTAGTGGGTTAGGTAGGTTTTCGTACATGTAAACTGTCGACAAATGTCGAAAGGTCAAAAGCCCAGATTCTCTCCCACACACTGACTGAAAACGCCTCCATTGGACTCCTTTGTTTACTTCAGGAACAAAGTGACATCACTACATAACACTGTGTACGTGATAGGCGAAGGGGCAGGACATCTCTTCAGACAAACGCATTATTCCTGCGGTCAAAATTGTTAAAATGTACCTACCTGGTAGAATTCCAAATCATGTTTAAGGTAAAAAATAACGTTTTACCAGGAAACATCCAAAAATTATTCACTCAACGAGTGGGGGGATATAGTTCAAGGAGACCATTTCAATTCGATATTCATAGGGTCCGTATAACCAGAAGAACATGTTGTATCTCAGCCTGTGGAGTGAGACTATGGAACATTGTGAACGTGGAGCTAAAGCCATGTCCAGACAATAACCTCAGTAGTAATGATTTTATGTGCTTTTTTAACGATAAAATTGTTACTCTTAGAAACAAAATTAATGACCTCTTGCCTTTGACTAGTATAGTGTTATCAACAGCTCCCAGAAATGTAAGTTCTAATATTACACTAGATAGTAAACTAGAATGCTTTTCAGCCACAAACCTTGAACAATTACATTCAATAATTCTCTCTTCTAAACCATCAACCTGCATGTTAGACCCAACTAAGCTGTTGAAGGAAGTTTTTCCATTAATTAGCACTTCTTTATTAAATATTATGAATATGTCTTTATTATCAGGCTATGTTCCACAATCATTCAAAGTAGTAGTGATAAAACCGCTTCTTAAAAAGCACAACCTCGATCCAGAGGTTTTAGCCAACTATAGACCTATTTCTAATCTTCCGTTCCTCTCAAAGATTCTTGAGAAAGCGGTCGCAAAACAGTTGTGTGATTACTTAAAAAACAATGATTTATTTGAAGATTTTCAGTCTGGCTTTAGAACACATCATAGCACAGAGACAGCTCTGGTTAAAGTCACACATGACATTCTAATAGCCTCAGAGAAGGGACTTGTCTCTATTATTGTTTTGCTCGATCTCAGTGCTGCATTTGATACTATCGACCATGATATCCTATTGCAAAGACTAGAGCACTTAGTTGGCATACAGGGAACTGCTTTAGGCTGGTTTAGGTCCTATCTATCTGAACGTTCTCAGTTTGTACGTGTTAACGATTAATCTTCCACGCAAACCAAAGTTAGCCATGGAGTGCCACAGGGCTCAGTGCTCGGACCTATTTTGTTCACATTATATATGCTTCCGTTAGGCAATATTATAAGGAATCATTCTGTAAACTTTCATTGTTATGCGGATGATACTCAACTATATTTATCAATCAAGCCTGATGAAATTAATCATCTAAATAAAATTCAAGACTGCCTTAAGGACTTAAAAAGGTGGATGACCTTAAACTTTTTGATGTTAAACACGACCAAAACTGAAGTTATTGTACTTGGCCCGAAGAATCTACGAAACAAACTATCTAAAGATATACTAACTATGGATGGCATTCATTTGGCCTCCATTGAGACTGCAAGGAACCTTGGTGTTATATTTGATCAGGCATATCTTGCCTCAAAACGATGCAGAGAAACTAGTCTATGCATTTGTTACTTCTAGGCTGGATTATTGTAACTCTTTAT
Organism: Champsocephalus esox; assembly: GCA_036324585.1. NCBI lineage: Eukaryota > Metazoa > Chordata > Actinopteri > Perciformes > Channichthyidae > Champsocephalus > Champsocephalus esox. The sequence goes on along the minus strand of CM070496.1, from coordinate 9,310,845 downwards.
TATCAGGTAGTACCAAGAAGTCAGTCAAGTCGCTTCAGCTGATTCAAAATGCTGCAGCTCGTGTGCTAACCAGAGTTAGGAAAAGGGACCACATTACTCCTGTTCTGGCTGCCTTACACTGGCTCCCTATAGAACACAGGATTACACAGGTTGTTCCTAGTCTCTAAAAGTACAATGGGAGCCAGAGCCTTTTCTTATCAAGCTCCACATTTGTGGAATCAGCTTCCAGTTTGTGTTCGGGCGGCAGACACCCTCTCCGTTTTTAAGAGTGCGCTTAAGACCTTCCTTTTTGATAAAGCTTATAGTTAGGGCTGATTAGATTCAGCCCCTAGTTTTGCTGATATAGGCTTAGTTTGTCGGGGGACATCTTACTTCTTCCTTCTCTCTGTCTATACCTGTGTACTCTCATGTTCCCGATTAACCCAGCTTCCCCAAATGTCTTTCTTTTGGGGTCTATATACGCCGGGATCCGGAGTCATGGATGATCCTGCGGTCCTGTGTCCTGGATCGCGAGCCCTGGATCGCGAGTCGTGGCTGTGGTCCTGGATCATCGGTCCTGGATGGATATCCTCGTGGATTCATCTTCCTATTATACACACATGCATTTCCAAACATTTGGACTACCTATGTTGCAAATGTATTATCTTTTCAATTTACACACGGCATCTATTGCACGTCTGTCCGTCCTGGGAGAGGGATGCCTCCTCTGTTGCTCTCTCTGAGGTTTCTCCCATTTTTCCCTTTAAACTGTGGGTTTTCTTCGGAAGTTTTTCCTTGTACGATGTGAGGGTCTAAGGATAGAGGGTCTAAGGACAGAGGGTGTCGTATTGTCATACTGATATTCTGTACACACTGTGAAGACCACTGAGACAAATGTAACATTTGTGATATTGGGCTCTATAAATAAACATTGATTGATTGATTGATTGATTGATAACCCTAATCTGTGGAGTCAGACTATGGAACAGTGTGAACGTGGAGCTAAAGCCATGTCCAGACATTAACCCTAACCTGTGGAGTCAGACTATGGAACAGTGTGAACGTGGAGCTAGAGCGATGTCTAGACATTAACCCTAACCTGTGGAGTCAGACTATGGAACAGTGTGAACGTGGAGCTAGAACGATGTCCAGACATTAACCAGTTCAAGAGGAAATACAGAGAAATAATTTTCTCGAGGTACAGGGATGGGAAAGGTGTTTGACTGTATGTATCTATGTGTATATGTGTGTGTACAGTATGTATATGTATATGTGTATATATATATAGATATATATATATGTCAATTAACAAATAAAGCAGATTAATAATAATAACATTAATAATAATGATAATTATTGCCGATTATAAATAAATAATTTAGGGACAAGGTGGTGAGATTAAATAAAATATACTTCTTCTCACTCCTTTTCGAACACTAGATGTGGGACTGTTTATGTTGCTAATGCTGCTGTTGTTGTTGTTGTTGTTGTTGTAAATGTCACTTTGTTTTGTTTTGTTTTACATGACTATGCACTGCAACATTTCTTTGATTTTTGTAATTATTTATTTTACTTGTTCGAAATAAAATGTATCAATCAATCAATCTCTAAACGGTTGACCAATCACAAGAGAGTCGGCCAGCTAACCAATCAGAGCAGACTGGGCTCTGGTTTCAGACATAGGGTGAAAAGAGGTGCTGCAACACAGGCAGTATGAGAAAAATAAAGAGCTTTTTGAACATTAGAGCATGGAGACATGTCCCAGTAGAGACACTACATACTGATATGAGTCCAGCTGTGCTACTGCTAAAACAATGGCTACTCCATTTAAATGTTTCTATTGTAATGTGACATTATTAAGAGGTTACAGAGATCACACTGGGTAAGACAGAACGATGGAGAAGTACATGTTGTCAACAATCATCCAGAGGCCTGTACTACGAAGCTGGTTCAACCTAACCTGGATATGTTTGAGTTAGCCGGTTGGCCTTATCCAAAACATACGCGCTCTCGCTAAACGGTACTACGACGCGGGTTATCAAGTGGATCGCTCAAGCCAGCCGTGTCCTATCTAGTTAGGTGCGCGTTCACATGACAGGGGTGGCATGTGGAGCATTTGACCAATCACAAACATAGAGAAGCGTATTGACAGCGCAGCGTCATACTTCCTGAATGAAAAGTCAACTATAATATTAGACATATGAAGAAGTTAAACTTTAAACATCCATGACTTAAACACTTGATCCATGATAAAAGCCACAGAGCAGCACCTGCAAGGTGAACACAGCTGGGAACAGAAAAAGTGTTTGAATGCGTACATTAACAGGTTTATGATATCACTGCCCCGTCTAAAACACCATCTGACTTTCATTACATTTGACTCGAGTGTTTCGTCAACTTAATGTGTTGCTTAAAATAATACTTCTGCATCCAGTATGTGACACTGTGAGTGTTGCACGGCCAGATACGGCTCAGCTGACTCAGATCAGGAGATATGTGATACATTATGAAGTCATATGAATGATAATGGGACACATTGACGTCTGCACTCACAGTGCCGCGGACTGTACGTAATGTTACTTTGATCCGGTTACTTTCTTGTGGCAGATATTTAATTAAGCTTTTAACGCTAATGTTATAATAGTCAGCTAGCTCTGAAGATGGGAGGGGATATTCTATTCAGGTTCACGTTCACACAGTCGGTGATTTGAACTGCAACAGCAGTTTAAACTGTATTTCCTTCATGACTTGATCGCTTTAAACTCTGCGCACTGTTGTTATCAGCTGTTCCACCATGGTTTCTACCTCAACCAGTAATAGATGTATCCTTATTGAAACGGTTACATTCAATACAAAATAAAATCAATGTGCAGGCTTACGTGAACACTGTTCTACATGAACAATATGGGCAGTTTACATTAAATAAATCAACAGTATAGTGGCGAAATGCTCCAAATGGAAGCGATTCGCCATTAAAGCAAAGAAGAAGAAGAACTCCGCACAGTTGATCTCTTATCCTGGAACCTATCCTGCTCCGGCGCAGGCTAGCCGTTCAGCATAAGTTATCTAGTCCGCTAAAAAGTGAACCAGCTTCGTAGGACCGGAAATCTCAGAAGTTAGCTTGCTCAACGAAAATCTTGATTCCTAGTATAGGCCCCTGCTCCGGGGCAGGTTAGCCGCTCAGCATTAGTTACCATGGAGATCTAGCCCGCTAAAAAGAGAACCAGCGTCGTAGGACCGGAAACCCAGAGTGTTCCCCGAAGTTAGCCGACTAAGCGGAAATCCTGCTTCGTAGTACAGGCCTCAGGAGGTCAATGCTTAGGTTACTCTCTGTTTTTCTGTATTACATATTGAATCAAATCCTTGGTGGTCGTGGCTTAACCTTGGTGATGTTTATTCACATCTTGTATGAGAGTCTTTCCCTCTAAAACGTCCCTGAAGTCTCGAGGCCTCAGTACAGTCCTGCTGGTTGCTTGTAAAGCATGTCATGTTTGGAGGATTTCATCACACCATCAGCATTGAGGATTCCTCCCAAGAATGTGTAACAGTGTAAGATGTTTTGTGAAAGGTTTGGGCGGCTTTATACATTTCAAAGTATGTAGGATGTATGTCAGAGGAGAACAAAGGCTAACCTCTGACAGGCTTCTCTCATCCGCTCTCCCCTCAGCTTTATTCCTGCCCTGCTCTTTGTTAGCAGACGATCTAAAGGTGGAGACGTTGACCTCTGCGGGTCAGAAACTAACCCGTGGGGCTTCTTCCAGAACACACAAACACCGGAAAACCTCTCCATCTTATTCCACCTCTCAAACCCTCTCTCAGATGCTTTACCCCCCCCCCTGGTCTCCTTTCTTTGCCTCTCTGCTCCTCGTTGTCTCCATCTTACAGCTTGAGTTATTGATTTCTGTAAAAGGTTGACTGCCTTCCTTTCTCTCACTCTCTCCTCGCCTGCTTTTCTATAGTTCATATTACTCGCTGAGTCTCTCGCTTTCTTTTATTATTCACATTCTGTTTCGTCAGTGTTTGTCTCTGGCTCTCTTTGTTTTCTCGATAAACTCGAGGCAAAACACTTCTAGTATCTTCCATCAAGCTGGAGTTTAAATGTGCAACTATCCAAATGTTCTCCAAAGTATCTGTCACACATGAAGGACGCCACATTGCGGAGAGCATGTAAACCAACACAAAACAATCCCTAAGGAAAACACTGCATTCTCTCTTCAAGCATCGTCCTTCGAACATTATTTTAAATCCTTTTGCAAATGTTAGCCGAAGCAGCAGAGGCATCAAAGAAGTAAAAGACAAACTAAATTGATGCTCAAAACAAGTGGTGCCTGCATGTCAGCATCTGTTAAATGAGCTGAACTTGAATACAAAAAGTAAAGTAGCTTAAGGCAGGTCTTAAGATGATATTACTAAATGTTTCTTGAGTGCGTCAAGGTTAGAGATAACGCTCTTCCAGCTCATTTATTTCGCTTTCTATGACTTTTATCCGACTACTTTCTCTTAATAAATCATTAATAAGAAAACAGATGTTGCTGTTGATGGTAGATATTAACAATTTATTTAACCGCTATCCAGGTTATGGTCATGTTTTATATGTGCAATATAAAGTCGCTGAGTGATTTGTAATAGTCGTCCACATATGTGACCTCATATATATTTACTATTCGATGTGTCTTTGAGCCGAAACTCAGCCATTACTTTATATTACTCTACATGTCATTTGTTAGACGCTTTTATCCAAAGCAACTAACATGGAAACTAACAGGAGCAATTTGGGGTGAAGTGTCTCAGGGACACAACGACATGCTGACTGCAGTGGGACTCGAACTTGCTATCCCATAATTCAAAGTCCAGCGCACTATCCCACTGAGCCACAGCCTCCCTAGTCCTTTCTTTCCCTCTCTGCCTCCATCTTATAGCTTGAGTTATTGATTCCCAAGTCATATTTATGAACGTACAGTACCTACGTATAGGGATGTCCCGATCACCTTTTTTTGCTCCCGATCCGATTCCGATCATTTGATTTTGACAATCTGCCGATACCGATTTTTCCCGATCCGATGCAATGCATTAAGAGAAAAAAAAGGTAACAGATAACGGCTGGTCATCCAACGCGATGAAGTCAGCTATCTTGGCTGTTATTGTGTTGGCCTTTTCACTGTTCTGGGGCAGTTTCTCTTTCCTTTTGAAAGCCTCTGAAAGTGTCGGTTGTGTCAGTGCCGTTACCTGAGTGGCCGCTGTGTACTCGTCGTGTTGTTGTTGGTGTTTGTTTCTCCGTTAGCGTATTAGATTGGTCGTGTTGAACGTAGCTCTGTTCTTTCCACCACACGGAACCTCTGCCTTGCAAACATTGCATCTGGCTGTTACACTGCCTTCGCTTTCAATTTCATAATACTTCCAAACTCCTGACATTTCTCTGTCCCTACTCCCGAGTCACCAGCTGAACGTAGCCTCTCGTTAGCTTGCTGCTACTATTAGACACTGCGCCCACTCTGTTGCCGGATTTGAGAGAAATAAGCAACCAGGTCTATGAAAACAAGCCCAAAAGAAGCAACACATACATGATGTTGTGTACTTTTAAACCAAAACTAAGTCCTCAGGATGACTTTAAGAGGTTAACATGGTCATTTTTGTTTTGTAACATTAAATAAAAAATAAAAAAATTATAAAAAAAAATAAATAAAAAAATGTCCCGATCCCCGATTTTTTTTTCCCGATTCCGATCTTTTGAAAATCACGTGATCGGCTCCGATCAGGACATCTCTACCTACGTATGTAAGAGGTTTCCCTGCAGATCTTGGAAGGCCTTGTTGCATAAACCTGGATATTAAGGAGGAAAAATGGATCCTGCTGAAACTAGTACTTTATGCTTAAATATACAGCCCTTATTAATGCAAGCCATGTGTTGAATGCAGACAACTAAGATGCCCATACATATTTACTCTGGCATTAATTAGAGTATGTTTAAAACATCTCAGACATTAGGCAGCAGAACTGAATCTCGTTTTGAAAAGCATTCCTTGCCTCCATCTTCTGATGCTACTTATACATCGTACATAAGGATGTGTAAACTACTTGTCAACAGTTTATATTGTAGAGATTGTTTCACATTATCAAATGTAAATCATATAACACAACACCAGATTGAATGTGTAAATATGTCCCCCAAGTTTCATCCCCATAAACGCAACACCGAGGAAGTTATTCACACATTCAGCGAGAACTTCAGCATAACCTCACACACTTAAAACGATGACTTGAGTCATGAGGTGTAGTGAGCTTCTTTACATAGTGTCAGTACTCCTCTCTCTTGCTTCAAACTTAACTTTCAATTGGACACATCACACTCATTTCCAGGTTCATATTTGTATTTAGTGTCACACAGGAATTTCAGCCCATGTACACACACACACACACACACACACACACACACACACACACACACACACACACACACACACACACACACACACACACACACACACACACACACACACACACACACACACACACACACACACGCCATGGATACATCCCTTCAGGGGACATTACATTGACTTACATGCATTTCCTAGAGACTTATCCTAACCCTAACCCTTACCCTTACCCTAATCCTAACCAAGTCTTCACCCTAAAATGAATGATTCTCCAATTTGTCCCTATTAGGGGTTTCGTGTCCCCCCACGTGACTATGTAAACATATTTAGGTCCCCACAAGTATAGTAATAATAGTCCACACACACACACACCTATAAAGCACACATGGTCTCTTAGAGGCAGTTTAATTAATATGATATACTGAAAGCAGCATTGCATCTCCGTTTGTGCGGGTATTCTTTAAAAGGTCATGTCAAATTGATACAAACCGTTCTGCAACAAATTGCCAATTTATTTACTAGTGCAGGAATTTACTTTAACAGCACACTCAGTGCTGCTCACCTGCCCATTATCAGCGGATGATGGGCAGGTGAGCAACGGAAAGTGGACACATGATGTCCGGGGGAACGTGATGGCCACATTAGTAATGAGGATGGCTGACGGGCGAAGCTGCACCTGCTGCTGGAGGCTCATTAGAGTCTTAACGATGTGTCGTGTGGAATAATTATGAATCTGTTCAGCTCTCCGTCCAATCTCCCTGTTTGGGCGCATTGTTTGCTGAGGGCAGCGCGAGGGCTTTGGCTTGACAGCTCAAATGCACGCCGTGTGCGAGAGACCTGCAGGAGTGCGAGGACTCATATGGGAAGTGACAAAGAGTGGGTTTGGACTGGAACGTTTGGAAATGTGTCGGAATGGAATGTGTGTTTTAACTGAGCTACAGTTTCTCTCTTTGTGTGCTGCTGACTCGCCTGGGACTAACTTCTAGAGATGATACAGCTGTGTGTGTGTGTGTATACAAGTTTAATAAAGCAATAGTTAGTAGTGTTGCAACCATCCAAAAGGTCCAGCTCTCTTGTGAGGGGATTCAACTTTATAGGATGATACATTCATTGTGGTGTTTACAAATTATTCTGCATTTGAGTTTAACATAATGATTAGCTTGCTCTCTTGTGTGCTAACTACAAACCATTACAGTTATTTGTGTTACTGTAAGGAAAGACATACTGCTCAGTACTGCCTGTTATGCAGGAGGCTGACGGGTATTCTAAAGTATAAATATGGTCTGTATGTGTCTGTAAATGGAAAGCCCATTCGAGCATAACAGAGCGTGTGTCTATTGCTAGATTATATTCATTTTTTAAATCACCCGAAAATACTGTAGCAGTAATGCATTAAGTGCTTCGAGTGTAGGGTTAGGGTAAGTGTGTGTGTGTGTGTGTGTGTGTGTGTGTGTGTGTGTGTGTGTGTGTGTGTGTGTGTGTGTGTGTGTGTGTGTGTGGTCTAGCATTACTATACTTGTGGGAACCTACATCTGTTTACATAGTCACATGTGGGGACTGGCTTCCCTTATGGGGACAGATCGGAGGTCCCCATAAGGGGAATCATTAATTTTAGGGTGAAGACTTGGTTAGGTTAAGGATTAGGGTAAGGGTTAGGCATGTGTTGGTTATGGTTAAGGTTAGGATAAGTCTCCAGGAAATGCATGTAAGTCAATGTAATGTCCCCTGAAGTGATGTATACATGGTATGTGTGTGTGTGTGTGTGTGTGTGTGTGTGTGTGTGTGTGTGTGTGTGTGTGTGTGTGTGGTGCTATGCCAGTTAACGAGGGCCAGAATGATTGAGTTCGAGTTGGACGGCGCTGTCTCGCTGCAGAGAAGAGAAAATGATGAATACTCTTCAATCATTTGGAGACAGGCCTTTATCATTTGGCAGTCAGACAGTTATCAGGGCTCACTGTAGGCAGCTGCACGGGACGCCTCGGCCATAATTGAAAATTGGGTTTAGAAATGTCACATGAATCGGTCCATCGAAATTTCAAGCTGGGACATCCCCCGATGGCGCGCAGCATGTAGGGACCTGACAGTACCTGTAAATCCAAACTTCAACATTTTAGCCAATCGAGACAATCACCAGTGGCAACATGCTCCTTTTTAACAAGGGGCATGTTGGGCAGCTGCTGTATGAGAACACGCCACAAGGCAGTCCTCCATACTTTACTGATATATCATCCTTTTAAAGAAACAATCTCGCTTTTCTGCCTTTACTTTGTGTGCAACTAATTTAAAAAGCAGACAGGTGGCTGGCGTTATCGGGAGATGCTTCCATTTGTGTTTCAATTTGAAAGCCGCTGCACAACAATTATTCTCTGATAACTACTTTTCAAAGCAAAAACAGATGCTTTAACCTTTAAACACCCGTTGAATAACCTTTATACTCTTTGCCTCAGGGCAAGGCTGCCAATTTCACAGGCAGAGATTGAGTTTTATCACAAAGGAAAAAAACGTTAGGGCTAATCCTTTGACGTTCTGTGGGTTTTCTCTCTCCACAGTGAAGTTAGTATATGCATTCACTTTAGCATATCTACATCCAAGGTCTAACTCCCCCACAGTGGTTTGTAAGTGAAGGAAATAGAGCGCTAATTTATCCGGGTGTAATCACGCTCTGACCTGGCTAATGGAGGCAGCAGACCCCTTGGGCAAGATGCAATCAGGAAGACAGTTAATAACATGAACAAGACAGGTTTACAGATCACACTAATATCCTTGACCTTCCCTCAGGGACATTTTAACATATGCAGGCTCACACGTGTACATGCATGTTCCTCAAATGATGTCCTATAGGCATGACTATGCAAATCGCAGATTAATGTTAACATGAAATAAAATGGACACAGCATGTTGCAAGTCCACAACGTAATTCTCATCATCTTTCAAAGCCTCTCTCCATATCTCTGCACCTAATCGTCTCTTCAATAATGTAAGATTCAAAGGCTTCATTGTCCTATGCACAATAGCTGCAGCGTAGTTGTTGGCAAAGCACTTACTAGCGGGGAACGTTCTCACAACGTTACCTACAGGTTCTAATAAGGTTTTAAAGAAACGTTTTAATCTGATGTTCAAAGAACCTTTTATTTTTTCAAATAATGTTCCTATAAGGTTAAAGGTTAACTAAAACATAACTGCAACATTCAGAGGATGTTTTGAGGATGTCATTAAGGCCTGAGATGACAGAGAGTTTCTTTATAAAATGTTCCTTAATGTGATATGTTAACAAAGGTGGATCGTTTTACCTGCAACATTCTAAGGATGTGTTTTGGACGTTGTTGGGTAACCCATTAAAGATGTTCTTTATAAAACGTTCCCTCAATGTTACACGATAACAAATTAAGAACATTCTTCAAGCAACATTCTGAAAATGTTTTCAGGATGTTATTCATTTTTTAGAAAACGTTCCTGTGATGGAAAATATTAACACGATCATGGTCAACGTCAGATTTATTTCTAGAGCGCTTTTTTAAAAAAATGGTTGCATTCGTTTGAAAGGATGTTTTAAAAAAATCTGACGTCACCGTATTTTCCTTTTGAAAAAAACAAACAAGCACGTAATTCATGATAAGCTGTAAACTGATATTGCATGTTTGCGGTGGCATGTGTGAGTTCCCAGCTAGACATTTGTGTTACCATTCGTTGTTCTAGGAATGTTTTCAGTTTTATTTTGGTTCCCAGAATGTTCTTCATCCCTGAAACCCCTGTATGTGTTTGTTTCTACTGTGTGTCTCTCTCTCTCTCCCCGCCTGCTGGTCTGCTCTACACGGCTGGGAGCAATCTCCAATCAACCACACCTGCAACCCGCTCATCAGCTACACTATGAAAACCTGCAGCCTGCACTCATTCCCTGCCGGATTGTTGCTGTGAACGGATTGTTGCTGTGAACGGCTTGTTGCGTGCCGCTCTAGCTTTTTACCAGCATATTCTTTGACAGCTTTGCCTGCTTTTGCCTCACACTCATTTGTATGTCTCTCCCAGGAGGAATCCAAGGCCGTCCACACTCCCAAGACCAGCCAGGCCTCTCTACCCACCCTGGAACAACTGTTTCCCCCTGCCACCATAACCAATCTCCACTCCCAGCTCCCCTTTTCTAATAAACAAATGTTACTTTCACCAGCTGATTCCGAGTCATCCTTTTACACGTGTTAATAGTAACATTCCAATAGTTAAGTATCAACATCATCCTAATGACACAGTGGTCAGTCCACTTACCCAGGAATTTCGAGTTGAACAATTACAGGAATATTATGTCTTTGTTCTAATAATGTAAAAATATTTTGAGTAAATTGTTACCACAGAACATTTGCATGTAATCCTTCTCTAAAATTATAACATTCTGGCCACATAAACAAATCCAACTTGCAGCTGGAAACGTTTTAAGAACAGTAGGGCATAATGTTCTAACAGGTTATCACCAAACATTTTAAGAACGTTATCGTACCTTTCAGAAGAACGTTCTGGGAACCAAAAGAAAACTTCCCGCTGCAAACATTCCTAGAACAATGAATGTAACATTCTCATTCTGTCACATGTTTTTAGAACCACAAATGTCTAGCTGGGTAAGACATAAAAGGAGTGCAACATACAGAAATAAATAATTCAATTCACACAGTGGTGCGAGGAATAAGTAAACTTTGCACACAAACTGTCTTTGAGTTAGAAACACTTTCAAGACATCATCTATTTCTGTTAGTGTGTTCAGTTTACAGCTGATGGGGGTTTTACCAACACGAGGTCACACATGTCAACTCCAGGGAGCACGAGTCACGACTCCACAAACAGCTGTCAGTCAAACGCTGGGATGACTGACAGAGCAAACACACGTCGCCTAGTACTGGGATACATTATAAGAATCGGCAAGGATTGACATATTGAGGGGTGTGTAGGAATGGGTTCATGCAAATGCAGTCACATCTTAACAGGAACAAGCCTTGGTAACTCAAACGAGTAGGAACAAAATCAAAATAGGTCAACAAGCTGTCAGTGTGTGATGCCGGATAAAGGGTAAACGTATTTAGACTGAATTTAGTGTGTATGCATTTATTACTGCCTGACAGCTTATGTCAAATTACACACCCATGTATGTTTCTAATTTACAACTGACTTGTTTTCAAAATGCAGTTGCTTCTAGTTTCCTCCTCCTGCTCTTGCCCTGTGTTTTGGTACACACCACATTTTAATGAGAAAGCTTTCGGCTCCTCACCATGTTGTTTTCCTACTTTGTGTCCGAGTACTTTTTAGGCTCTAGAGCAGGGCTGTCAAACTCAAAAATACACAGTGGGCCAGCATTACAAAATGGGTACTAGTCGAGGGCCGGACTCGTTCAATATGTATTGCAAAAGTTATTGAAATGAACTTATTGCACATATTAAACCTGGAACTAACAAAGCTTAAATGATTGCCTATAAAAACAACATTAAACATTAAATAATGAGGTGCATTCATTTCTTATGGCTCTATCTGCAGCTTTTCCAGAGTCATTTCTTATGAGTACATTTCTCCTCAGACCAACAACAGCTTCAACAAAACTATTTCCCTCAAAGAACAAAACAAACGTGCCCTGTTGTCGTGAGAGAAAAAGTGCAGAAGGAAGCATCCATTGAACTCAGTGTGCTGCTCTGTGATGCTGGTTCAGATACTTGGCCTCTCACCTTGGGAGCAAGTTCATCAATGTTTGGGCTCAAGCTCTGAGCGGAGGAGACCCTCAGGATGGAGTGAAGATGTGCGTGCAATATACCAGATCTAACAGTAATTAAACATTATCCTGCAGGCCGAAATTAAATCCACCAAGGGCCTGATTTGGCCCCCGGGCCTTGAGTTTGACACATGTGCTCTAGGGCAGGGCTTCCCAACCTTTATTGTGCCAAGGACCGGCAGATCCATTAAAAAAAAATCGTGGACCGGTTGTCAATTTTAACTGATTTTAATATTTACTCACCAGCAGGTAGCAACAGAGGCTAATTGTATGTAACAGCCTGAACAATATGCATCCAAAACATATTAATGTTTAAAAAAGAACCGGTGTCGTTTTTACGGACAATCCAGTGAATGCTGGGGAAAACGAGGAGAAGGCGTATTATGAAGGAGATGTCCGGTCGCCTGTGTGTGTGTGTGTGTGTGTGTGTGTGTGTGTGTGTGTGTGTGTGTGTGTGTGTGTGTGTGTGTGTGTGTGTGTCCGACAGCATTTAGCACTACATCGAGATTAAGATTAAACTAATTTATTTTGGGAACACCCGCATATAGGCTACCTATGGAGTTAGCCAGATGTGTGTAAATTACTGTTCGTGGTCATTTGAAAACAAATGCCGGTGTCGGACAGACACAAACACACCGAACACACAGAGCTGAGCAGAGCACACACACCACACACACACACACACACACACACACACACACACACACACATCATGCGCCTTGGTGACCGGACATCTCCTTCATAAAACTAATAAAAGGGGGAGTAATCGGGCAGTGCGATGTGTGTAGAGATGTGTGCAGAGGTGTGTGTGGTTAACACACACTCGCTGTTCTGATGAAGGTAAACACAGTGAAGGCGGTGCGTAAAAAGGCACATCTTTACCCGCTGGTGCTGCACTTCTCAGAGGCGGAGTTACACGTCCCGCTGCCTCCTGATGCTGCCTGCAGCCATTTCATGAAGTGAAGGAGGTTTTCCTTCTATAAAACAGCTACGGGCAGCAGATACCGTGAGAGTCCCGGACATGAATTCATAGATCAAGGCAGACTGGTTTACTCTCCTGTTTGGCCAATTCGGTACTTAAACAAATAGCTCTACACCCCTGGCCGACATGTCCTTAAAATGAAGTCCGAGTTTGAAATATATCTCAAATAATGTATGCACTGCCATTTCCCCACATAAACATAACAGTCTGCAATCAAACGGTTGTCTCTACGTTCCTCTTCCTACTTGGCGCACCGGTAACTTTCTCGTGCGCACAAGAGGCTGAGACCTTATGGCTGATCCGCCGAATCCCTCGGAACATCATAAAAGCCATTTTCAACTCTTTGCTGGTGAAAGTTTAACCAGGCCACTGGATGAAATAATATGACTGGTATAGGTGCGAAAATTATTATGATAAAATATTTGTATATATTTATAATTCTGCAAATATTACGATAAACTCACAGCTATTTCGCAGCCCGGCAGTAACACCTACCAGTAACAACCGGGGGTTGGGAACCCCTGCTCTAGGGCATCCCTGCTTCAGCATATACTGTAGACCAAAACTTCATCCGAAATAACAATATACACACAAAATCTAACTCATAACATTGAGGTGTGTTAATTGTCATCTGTTCACTTGGTTCATTTAAAGAAAGTAAAATCTGCTCTTTCAATTGATTTACTAGCCTTGTATGTCATGTACAACAACGTATACAACACATTTTAGATGTAACAGATGATGCAATGTACTCGGCATCTTGCTTCAAACGACCAAAGGATGCTTTAAACCAAAAGTGCCATCTTACAGTTTCCTTTTTTGACATATTTAATCCAATAAATAACCTGATGATATGAGAATAACTGCAGTGTTTACTGTAACTGCTGCTAGGTATTATAAAAAGACATGCATGACATACAGTGATGTCCCCGTGCCCATATGCTGAACCTCAGTGTAATGATCGCCTCCATTCACTCTCCAATCTGTTTTTTATGGTATTAGCCATTTAGCTCCAGCCTTGGCGCCAAGCACTTCAGCCACTCGGTGGATTACAGCGATGCATCAAGGTGCCTTTAGCAAAATGAAAATGTAATTCTGCGAACGCTCGAGGAAAAAACAAGATGAGGGTTCAGGAACCATCGCTTGTTGGAACATGATCACTGGCTGCTAATGGGGAGTTGTCCCGAAGCGAAAACGTTCCCAGATGGCCGAGCGCCTGTCATAATTCTTGGAGGTCATTCGGGGAATACCGTTCGAAGATAAGATCACGAGCGTTAGAGGTCTCCTCAGGGTACGGAGGCAACCTTGTCAGCGCAATATCACCCTCTGATGTATTTTAATCAAGGCGTACATGCATAGACACAACCAAATTAATACAGCCGTGATTCCCACACTGGGGCATACAGCTGACAGTGATAGAGTTAAACACTATTGGCAGTCCCAACCATTATTGGCAGAGTGTGGGAGTCTGTGAAAGCTGCAGGTAATGGGTAATGAAGGTGGGGTTAATTAAAAAATAATTAGCTGTGGGTTATCCATGAATCATCCAGAGTTATATCATGAAGCTTCATCGGAGGTAAACAATTCAGATTAGTTAAAATTCATGAGATTACCATTGAGAACCGTTAGCTTCGGGACAAAGCAGAAAGTCTTCTACACCTTCAAATGTTTTAATTTTGTTTTACTTCTGTATTCAACATGTTTTACGGCAATCTGTGTGAAACGATATGCTGCATTGTATAGTAGAGTGCATTTTCTATAATAACACCCATGTACTATTGATATTGCAGAGTCTGTAAGAACTGGTGGTAAAGCAGAATGAAGCAGTGTTGATTACAAATAATTAGCTGTGGGTTATCCATGAATCATGCATAATTAATAAGCAGTTGGTTGACCTCCATTAGAGGTAAACAGACCATTTCAGATTAGTTAAGATTAATCAGTTTGCCATTGAGACTCATTAGCAGCTGGACAAAACAAAAACTTTATTTATGATTCTATATTGTATTCAACATGTCAGTGGTCCGATATTAGGAATTATGACGTCATCCCGATAAACCCGATAAAAGTATTAATAGCCCCGATTTGCTCACTTAGTCTTTTTTTACCACCAGGTGTGCAAAAACTACAGGTACATTTAATATATATATATTATATATATTATATTGTTATCGGTCTTGAGAAGCAGGAAGTTATCGATATCGGTATCGGTTTCAAAAAACCAATATCGTGCATCCCTACTTACGGCATGACATAATGATGTGTAGTTAGATTCTGCATTGTATAATAGAGAACAAATACATGAAAAAGTCAAATCAGCAACACTTTTCTATTGTAAGCTGCATATATTATTGATATTACAATGGAGCTTTTAAACACTGTTGAAACTACAATCTGTTCGTGAGTGTCTGAGACTGTAAAGGGTGGTGAAGGTAGAGTAAATGAAAAAATAATTAGCTGTGGGTTAACCATGAATAATCCAGGGTTAATAAGTGATATAATGAACCTTCATTCAAAACATCTGATTAGTTGAGATTAATCAGTTTATCATGAGATCCATCAGCTGCTGGACAAAACAAAAACATGTTCCTTCCTTCAAATTTGTTATATTACAAGCAGTGCCGGCCAAGGGCATGATTTTGTCATGAGCCCCCCCCCATGTTCGTACACAAACCTCCCAATTTTACAGCAATTTCATAGCAGTGACAGAGGCCATGTTGGGTATGCAGTATACAGAGACATACACTTAAACACACACACTCACACACACAGTGCAGTAAAATAGTAGGAATATTCATCCTAATCCACCAGGAGAAGAGTGTTTTTGGAGATGGAGTACAGAGGTAAGCAAAGGTGATGGACTGTCATGAGCTTAATGATTGCTGGCAGTAAACAGAACTCTTTTCAGGAAGTGAGAGAAAGAAGCAGCGTATGCATTAATTGGACTCAGCGGTGATATAAGAAAAACCGAAATACTCAAACACCTCAGTGCAGGAGGGAGCAGAATAAAGCAGATTCCTTAACAAGGCTTGTACACAAACTAAGGCTGCAGGTTGGTTTCCTTCTTCCACTGAATTCTCATTATACTTTCACTCTATGGCGGCTTCTGTATGCGACGCCCACACTAACAAAGCCTCATGAATTCAGAGGTTTTGACCTGAGAGTACATGAGGCAGAAGTTTTCTACTTTAACTTAAAAATATAATAATTATTTTTATATTTGATGTTCTGCATTAGTCATCTATGTCAGTCACTGTGGGTTATTAGTTTGGCAATATGGGTAACTATTCAACAAGACGATGGTGGTGATTTCAAAGCAGCGGTAATGGCATTAATGTAGTATAATACGGTAGCCATGAAGGCTTTTTATTTGTATTTATAAAAGGAAAAAATTGAAAGTAATATTAGATTTAAGGCAAACGATATGTAATATCTTTGTTTTTTTGTTATACTGCATGTAAACAAATAAGTATCCGTTTTGAAAAAGGTATATGTGTGGTAAACCAATTCAATAAATAATAATGAATTATTACAGCACATATTTTATTCCATTCTATCACATTGTAAATACTGCCATATTTTATTTGACTATATATTTTATTATTTTTAATGTTGTCATAGTTTTCCTGTAAGAGCTCTCTATCTGTGTTTTTATTTTATTTTTGTTTTGCTTTTATGTATGCACCCCGACACCAAGTCAAATTCTTCGTACGTGTCAACCTACCTGGTAATAAACCTGATTCTGATTCTGAAAAGAACTTGGACTCGACGTCTTCCTTCTCTCTTTGTGTCTCTGCCATGTTTTCAATACGAAGCAGTTCTTGTTCCTTTTCTTCTTCCACTTGTTATTTGTGTTTTACTTGAACAGCATTGCCTTTTCCCTTTTCAGTTGTCTCTGCACCTCTGCTGTCCAGCTGGTAGTGTGGAACACGGCCTCTCACTTTGGCCCAAATCCCTGCAATCTTTGTTGTTTTGTAAGTAAAGACACAAACCCATAAAGGCACTGGCACGCAAACACCTGCACAAATCCCTAAATGCTATTTTGGGACTGCTAGGGGAAGACGGGGGCTTATTGAGATGAAGAATGGGGCCTCTGGGGTGCCGACGTGGGCATGATTGTCTGCTCTGCCAGCCTCCTGTTCCCTGATACTCCACAGAAACTAAACCCCAGCAGCCACCGCAGCTAAGGGAGAGACAAAGAGAGAGCAGTATTTCTATTCTGTGCCTTTTGCAATTCATCACCTGTCCTCTAAAGCCCCCGTCACACTGCCCGAAGTTGACACCCGATGGACACACGAATATGGAATTGTGAATTTCGCACGAAGATGGCCCTGAACCACACACGAAGGCAACATTTACATTACATTTAAGACATACAACTGCAATGAAAGTACCAAAAACAATTGTGTTAAAGTACTATTATACTGCACTGATATCTTCAGATGTTGTTCTTTACTTTATCCGTCTTTATATGTAGAAAATATTACGTTTTCTCCGTAATGTTGTTTCCATAGCAACAACAACTTCCTGTCAACTCTAATTCAAAATAATATATTATATCCTTTTTAGTTTCACAGAACACAAATTGGGTTATTTACAAAATATGTTTACATTATTTTGTTATGCAATAAAACAACCCGATGGACACACGATAAAGGAAATGTTCAAATTCGGCTGTGATCATAGAAACATCGGGCCGTTCGTGAGGGCATCTTAGGCCTTCGTATGATCGCCGGTGGAGTTTCTCAGGCTCCGGCAGCAACTTCGTGAGCGGTGGCAAAATCTTTGGCATGCCAAAAAATTGCCGAAGGACCTTGAGAAGGTTCATTTTCGTGTTGAATTCGTGTGTCAATTTTTCCCTTCGTAAGGCCATCGTGAGGGCATCTTGTTATCATCGGTGCCATCGGGCATTCGCCCCGATCAGAGTGAGGGCGAATGCACCGATGATAACACGAAGATGCCCTCACGAATGCCTTACGAAGTTGCCGCTCACGAAGTTGCTGCCGGAGCCTGAGAAACTCCACCGGCGGTCATACGATGGCTTAGATGCCCTCACGAATGGCCCGATGTTGCTACGATCACAGCCGAATTTGAACATTTCCTTTATCGTGTGTCCACCGGGTGTCCATTTCGGGACAGTGTGACAGGGGCTTAACGGAAACCGAGCAGTTCAGCTCCCTGGAAGGAAAACGGGGATTCTTCAACCAACTGGCTGAGGAAGTAACTAAGGGAGTGGTTGGAAAAGTTAGATCATTACTGCAGAACGGCTTAAGATAGATATGAGGGTGAGAAGAGCATAGATGGATGAGTCATGAACTTATTGAAACAAAACATTTTATCTGGAGAAACGCCTCTGGAAAAGTCGTGCAAAAGTCGCACTTGGCGCTTAAAAAGCTGCTAATCTATTTCATCATGCTATGTTAGCAAGTACTGCTGCAATGTGAGTGTGAGTGACACATTACAGATGTTTCTCTAACAATATCCATCATCAGTAACTTCATTTCATGCATCATTATAATTTTTATACAGCCCTGTTAGGCGTATTACTTTTATTTTCTACACGCGAAGACAGTGCCAAGATGCATCTTACTTTGTCTAAACTGCTCCATTGATATGGCACTTTGAGCAGCAGACAATTATCCCTTTAAATAGAGTGTACCCACGGCACCTCTTAGTAACAGAGTGTCAAAGGAAATACGCCAAGCAATGACTTATAGAAAAAGTTGGATAGCTTCGGCTACTCAATCGGGTTATTTCACACAGACCTTTTAAAGTAACAGACAGAGGGGGAAAAGAAGAGCGATTAAAACTCGACACAGAGACAGGCGGGGGGAAATCGGAACATTTTGAGGCGCAGATACAGGGAGGCTGAACAACAAAGCAAATTCCACTCTTGGTGTTGGCAATCGTCACACTGCGTTATGTGATCCTGTTAGCTCGCCTGTGTTATTGTACTGGAAGCAGTGTTGGGCCGCGAGCCCTGCATCGGCAGGAGCTTCTGCGAGCCACAGGGAGAGAAGGCTAAATGACAGATGATACACAGATTTAAACACTACAGGGTGGCCCAAGGCAAGCTGGGAGCCACAGAGAAGTATCCTTATACGGTAACACAGATACCGCAAGTGCATACTCAAACAGATAAACTCCGAGGGACTCGCATATTAAGTATTCATGCGCACATGCTGCCGTGCGAGCACACGCACTCAGACACACTGGCTGTTTCTCATTTTAGGGGCCGCTTCCTTTGAGATCTGCATTTCAACAAGGCTCCTCCATATGTGGCCTTATTTTGCACACATTTGGAAGACAACAGCCAGTGTATCATTCAGGGGCTTCTGACTCTTCAAGTAGATAGACTGCTCAAAGGAACAATTAGTTTGGATCAGGCTGCAACCTCCAGTTCGAAAAAGTCAAAGAGAAAAGTTGTATGTCTTGCATTTTTTCGGATATCCAGCAGGGGGCGAATCCTGTGGTTGCAAGAAGAAGCCCAATTGTATTGAAGTCTATGAGAAAACGACCTTACGTTTTACTTGATTTATTACTTCAGGAAATATTTCTAGCATGACAAGACGGTCTTAAAGGCTAGTTTGAAGTCGTATTCATGAATTAAGTATGCCAATTTTGTGAATAATGGTCAAATTTTAAATCAAACAGTACATTTTAGGGTGGGGGCACCTTGTTGTCACTTTGCTGTTTAAAAATGTAACAGCGTGTATCAGTTCATGATGTTTATTCTTACATTTCAGTTCAGTGTTTTGTTGTACTTTGCTCCATATTCTCCTGTCACTCTGTCACTGCTGGGTTAAGATGGCAAGTGGCCAAAGTGCTAAAACACAAACCAACGGCTGGCCTCACTGACTAACTAGTTAGGGTTAGGGT
This sequence comes from Champsocephalus esox, assembly GCA_036324585.1. Lineage (NCBI taxonomy): Eukaryota > Metazoa > Chordata > Actinopteri > Perciformes > Channichthyidae > Champsocephalus > Champsocephalus esox. The sequence continues at coordinate 9,290,885 of CM070496.1, read as the reverse complement.
TGCCAGAAACTGACCATGATCAAAATCGATTATTCGGCAGCCCTGGCGAATAATAATTTTGGTTGAAGCAAGAAAAGAAAAAAAACATAAATAATAAAAAAAAATATATAAATAAAATCGATTTTTAAAAATAATATTCGATTATGGCGACTGTAGCGAATATTCGAATAATCGAATAATCGCTGGCATCCCTAGTTCTGGTATCTACAAGATGCTATGATGAATGAGCATCTCGTGAAGAGGAGCACCCGATCCTACATGACGTCTTTTGAAGGAGTTGACCCTTACATAAGACTCTGTTACCACCACATTGACCTTTACACGCACAGAGGTGGTTAGATATCGTGCTGGGAATCTAATCTGAGTTTTTAACCCACCACGTGGCAAGTCTTCTCGTGCACCCTGAAAATGGATTGTGATAATTTCACAACTGCCTTGGAAGAGAAGGTGAGGAGGAGACATCAGTAGCTCTGTGACCTCCTGCAGAGGAGCACAGCAGGAGGAGATACTCACTAACACACACTTCTGAACACCCTCTCATGTTCCTCCTCTCTCTGTTCTGCATTTTATTGAATGTGTATTCAACCTTCCTTTCACTCCATTTTCACAGTCTGTGTTTTTAATCTTCCGTCTTCATAAAAGGCATGCACACAAACAAACGGGTGAAAGCTTTGTGGCAATAACAAGTCCTGTTGTGGCGCCTATTGTAAGTGTGCAATGTCTCTGACAAGAAGGACAATAAAAGACTGATGGCTTCACATCGAGGCAGAACGGATGACGATTGACACGGCATTGCAGAGTCTCCAGCTGTAATCATTCTCAGAGATGTGATGGTGTGCTATTTTCCACTCCATAAGACACAGCAAACCACCGTGTACCAAACAATGCACTCACAATGAGAAGTTTGAAGGTCCCTGCTCAAATTACAATCCGACTGAAAGCGAAAGCATTACAAAAAAACAACCTCTGCACCATATTTCTCTGCAGCTGTGAAAAGCTCCGTTTGTGAGAAGGAAGAGAGATAATGAGGCGGTGACACACACGTGGAGAGGAACGATTTTAGTGTGACTAAAGGTAAACGGAAATAAAAATAAAAGAAGAAAGCAGGAGCTCGTTTATATCGGACAAAGACACAAGAAAAATCTTTTCATTTAAATTGTACAAACACGAGTTAGACAAAATCAGCGCAATGTTGATCGATGAAAGATGACCGAACATACAGCTCCAAACGCCATTCGACTCTGAACGTAGCTTTTAAGTTATATATCAAGTTTCATTCTTACTTAACTTCTCTTTTTCAAAGAAGTTGGATTCTATCTTATTATTTGCAAACTTATAATAGATTGGATTTGTGATTATTCAGATTGGAGCCACATTACGAGCCGCTGCCGTGGGACGTTCTGAGGCTGGGGACGTTACGTGCATAAAACGATGAGCTCACCGCGGGGGGCCTTTTAATTTGTGATGAACACATTTGCCTGGATTAAGCCCCTTGAATTTCTCATGTTGTGTCACTTTGGACACTGGGCGCTCAGCACTCTGGACTCACATCTTAAGGAGTGCACAGCTGTCCTGGGTCGACACGGACCTACGTGGGTGAGAGAGCGCCCACACATGGCATCAAAGTCATTCTCCTGTAATTGGATGGGATTAGTCTGGGCTGAGAAAAGCAGCCCTAAACATGGCTGAGCCACGGACACAATTTCCATAATTCAAAACCGCAGGGGTTTGTAATGAGACAGAGTTTGAAAAGAGAATAACAAAAGGGATGGGTTTAGCTAGGCTGGATCCAGGTAATCAACAAGACACGGACGAGCTTGATATCGCTGTCAGAGATAATTGGTCTTGTAGATTTCATGAAAGAAATAGCATCTGGCAATTAGATGTTTGATATTGTGTAGCAGGAGGTGATGGTCAGTGGGACTCCTTAATAGAACACGGCAGACACACGGAGAGCAGAGGAGATGTGTAGCTGTGCAGCCAAGCGAATCAGTTAGCTCAACTGTTTGGTGCCATCTCTCATTATTGTTGTTGTCGTTCAGCTGCAACTTCTCTTCGTCCACACGCACAGCACCAGAGCAACCACTTTGCAGAGCACGTTTGTCACAGTTTAAAACAAATACCTTCGCAACCAGAATTCAAGTGTTAGTTTATATTTGACGGTATATGATGTATTTTACATGGCGGGCTGCTCAGTAGTGATTTCGTCTGATGTCGAGGCAGAGCGTGAAGGCATGCCAGAGGTCAGCTGGCCTTCAGATGTTTTCCCCGCAGAGCGCAGGAGATGTAAAACATTTGATCAGCCAATCTTTCTGGGCGTCTTTGAGGTTGGCTCTGTGCGCCAGGAACCTCGGGCTGGTCTTCTAGAACCAGCTCGACATCAGCAGATGTTCCACCATCGCAAACCTGTTACCGTGTACATCTCGAGTACGGCGTCTTCGATTGATGTGAACTCCCTTTACACGGAGAAAAGTCCATGTATGTACCGTGATAACCCAGGCCAGGAGAGAAATACATGATCTGTGCCAGGATTAACTTTGCAACCCCTTATATGAAATACATATGTTTCTCAAGTGCAAGGCCTACTCAGTCATGCTGCTAACTATTGGTGTCCCAATGAAG
>CM070496.1:9050763-9283263 GCA_036324585.1 Champsocephalus esox | reverse complement strand
GAGCAACAAAACAACATTATTGAGGCAAGCGGTTGCAAGCCTCCGAAAGCTCTACAATCAAACTTACTGTGCAAAAACACTTGTCGAGAAACCCAGAATGATTACATTCAGGCAGACTGTAGAATGCAACCTCTTTGGACAATGTATATACTTATTGAAAACAAGCTACAAAATATAATACCTTGAAAATGCCGTTTAATACTTTTTAGTACTTTTTAATAACCTTAATTTGGAGCCCCTAAGGCAGGCGTGTCAAACTCAATTTCATCGTGGGCCACATTAGCATTATGCTTGCACTCAAAGGGTTTGTAACTATATAAAAATACATATATAAATACACAATATACATGAAATAATGTATTATATTATATGATTGCTTCTGAATTGGATTATTATGGGATAGGGTAATAACTTCATAATTAACTACGTCTGAAAGCAGAATTCTATGGCAAATAATTGCAAGTCTCTTTAGTGTGCATGTCACAAAATGAGATGCATTGTGGGACATGTAGTTTATGGGCAACGTGCTTCTGTAAGATAAGATAACATGGACCAGTAGTTTGACAGCAACAGGGTGAGATTGAAAAACAGCACAGATTCACACAGATTAATTAAATTAAGGATAAATCAAAGATACAAAAAGAATGACAAATAACTCTAAAATAAGAAATTAATTAAAATGAACATATATTGATAGACTGTAAAGTAGCATGTAACCGTATTATATTCTTTGCAAGCTCTTGCGGGCCACATAAAATGAAGTCACGGGCCGGATTTGGCCCCCGGGCCTTGAGTTTGACACCCCTGCCCTAAGATATACAAATATATAAAAACATGTCTGAAGTGTTTTGCTCCAAATACCAAACAGATCATTCTAGCCATGCCTCATATCCCTCTATTTCACTTCCTGTTTCTAAAGTGCTGATTCGGGTATTAAACGGCATTTTCAATGCCGTTTAATACTTTTTAGTACTTTTTAATAGCCTTCATTTTCGCTTAATTGATTAATCAACTTTTAATACTTTTTAAGACCCCGCGGACACCCTGATATACAACTGACTTACAATTCAAAAGGATCTGACAGGTTCATTTAAAAGAAATCTTCGTATGGAAAAAACACGAGTATTTATCAAAACATATTTATTTTTCAGGCTGAATTTAATAAATGAAGGTGGTGATGAACAATTTCCTTCAACTTGAAATCACATTAATCTGTACTAAAAAAAGACACACCCGGCGGAATCATTTCACATCAAGTTAATGAGATTCATTCGCTAACAGCTCTGTCTTATCTTTAAAGGTCAGGTCTGTAGCTGAAGTAGCTCAACACAATGCACGATTAAAGGATCCAGGATGACACATTACCTAAATCCACCACGAACCCGATATTCAGAAACTGTTGTGAATGACTTTGACTGAATTCCTAGAGAAGTGAAAGTGACACACCACACACACACACACACACACACACACACACACACACACACACACACACACACACACACACACACACACACACACACCACACACACACCATGTATACATCACTTCAGGGGACATTATATTGACTTACATGCATTTCCTGGAGACTTATCCTAACCTTAACCATAACCAACACATGCCTAACCCTTACCCTAACCCTAACCAAGTCTTCACCCTAAAATTAATGATCCACCTCATGGGGACCTCCATTTTGTCCCCATAAGGGAAGCGAGTCCCCACACGTGACTGTGTAAACAGATTTAGGTCCCCACAAGTATAGTAATGCTAGGCCACACGCACGCACACACACACACACACACACACACACACACACACACACACACGCACGCACGCACACACACACACACACCTCTATAGATGTATGGGCATACCATGCATGCATTACAATGCTCAATGTATGTGGTCCATCAGCCAGAGTGCTTATGAAACACGCACACACACCATTATCAGCATCAATGAATGCAGGATTGGAAATTCTTCTTTAAGGATGTGAAGCCGGAGCAATACCACATGTTGTTCGTTAGATCTGTCTGAGAGCTCTCTTGCATTAATGTGTGTACGTGTTGTGTGTGTGTGTCTGTGTGTGTGTCTGTGTGTGTGTGTGGTGTATTTATATATGCTGTGCCTGAGGCCAACTCTACAGCACAGAACATGTCATAGAATAAAAGACGGAGAGTAGACATGCTGTATGTGGAAGATGGAGGATAGATAACAGGAAGAAGAGTAAGAGAGAAGCCGCAGAAGGAAACCGAAAGAAAGAAGTAACAAAAGGTAAAGACATGCTTTGTGTAACTTTACTGAGAAGATGTTGCATTTGTTTTCGTCCTCGTTGATACGTCTGATCCTCGGTGAGTGCTTTAGAATAACCCTCGGATTTCAGAGACATTTGAGACATAAGAGCACATCATCTACTTGTTTGCTCTTTCTAGAAACATCTAGAATATCTGCCTTTTTGTGCAGCTCACACTCTCCAAATATTTTACGAGGTGAAGAACAGACTCTCACCCCGGCTGACACTCACGTGACCTGCCTTTGCTTCAGCCCCAGAACGCCATTAGCCGGCTTAATGCTGAACAGTAATGCTCACAATTGCAGTAACAAAACAACATTAGCACATGATGACTGTGTGCCGAGTGCTGGGTAGGATAATGGACTCTACGCTTCCCTCTACGCTCTTCTTATTGAGTGATGTCTCATTTGAACAGGAAAAGAATATACTTGCTAGAGCTGTTTGAAGATGCTCCGAAACAATAGACTGTAATCAGGACTGCGATGTGCAGCATTGCATTAAAACAGGTAAAACACTTTTGAATTTGCATATTTTAATTGCATGTATAAATCTTTAACATCGCACGGAGGTTAAAGTGAGAACATTTTAAAGTATGCTCATGTCAATCACTATTGCTCCAACTATAAACTCCAACTATAAACACTTATGACAATTACAGTTAAGTATCTGAAGGGTAAAATGATAATAAATTAAATTAAGATGCAGTATTAATAATCTTACCCTTTTCATGTATTATGGATTTGAATTTAAAAATGAATTAAAGACTTCGATCAGAAGTTACAGAATGATAAGTGGACTAAAGTTTACAATAACAATATTTCAATTATCTTAAGCCTGTGTGTGACTGTTCTTAATAAAGCGCTTTGTCATTGAACAGCATTTGGATGCTAATGCTAAGAGCGCTAGGGGAAGTTTCTCTTTGTGATGTTGACGCTCTGTCTTCAGATATCTCAGTATATCTCAAGTGCTCCGTTCTTATTGGCAGTGTTCAATTGTCCGTTCTAATGCATTTATAGTGAATGAAAACTTCAAAAGGAGCTTTTACGTGTGAGCGGGAACCAGTTTACCTCGAGCTACACGTAACAGAGAGCGACGGACACCTTTTGATCTCTGGCTCCAACAGAAGTCAGCTTCCAGAGTTGCAGGTACATCACACACGTCTCTCACACGGAAACACACATGTTAACTAGCACTACACATTTCTTATGATATTTAATGAATAACTCTTAAAATAGAGTCTTACTGTTTGCGTGAAAACACTTCCAGTGATGTGTTTTAAAATGTTTGGAGAACTAGGAATTAGATGTTGTTCAAGTCTGTACTAAAGGGAATATGAACGCGTTTCAATTCCACGGTGGCTACTTATTATCTCTGCTTCTGTTCAAGCACAATTTGAGTATTTGACATGCTGGATGAATGCTACAGCCAGTGGGCAGCAGGCATGGAAAGCTCAGTCTATGGCAATGCCAACACACACACACACACACACACACATACACACTTTGACAACTACACAAGTAAACACATACCACCAGCCTTAGCAGCAGCTGGTGTTGTCTTTAAAAAGTTACCACACACACACACGCACACACACACACACACACACACACACACACACACACATATCCATCAGACATTAACACAGTTCAGTTTCCATAGAAATTAGGAAACGTTGTTGCATGATATCATACGAACTGTTGTTTGCAGTGACACAAAATGGCCGTAACTCATATGTGACATTAAGAGACTGTGTGCGAATTTGACAAACTCAATAAAAAAGAGGGAGAAATAAATACCAAGGAAGAAAAAGTGTAACCGAAGAAGTAAGAGGTAAGAAGAGAGACATGGTGCCCTTGCACACACCGTATTACTCCAACTTAATGTACTGTAACATGTTCTCCTTCCTCTCTCTCGTCACCTGTGAGCTGTAAGTGTTGCACTCAGGTGGACGACAAGACACACGACTCTGTCAACACAACATATGACGACATTATCCCAGGCAATGACGCGTCACCGTGGCGACCGCAGTCAGTGAGCATGCACATTATGGGATGTGAATCAAAATGGCTTCGCTATGACGGATCACACTTTATTGCTCTTTTACGTTAACAGTCTTTCTAACAAAACACAACTTTGTCACTTAAAATAAAAATCCCACACACACACACGAAGTAGAGTAGAAGTATAAAGTAGTATACAATGGAAAAACTCCTAAAAATAACGCTTAAGTACAGTAATTGAAAAGTACTTTGTTAAATGCCGTCATTGTTGTTTCCCACCTCAAGTATCTGCAGTTCTAATCTTACATGAAAGGCTGTGGAAAGGTTTCAGGCTGATGTCCTCCATTCATTTGCTGTTCTATATAAAGCCTAACTTTGCACACGTGCCTCTAGCGCCTCTTATCAACTCAGTGAGCCCCTCAGCTCCCCTGCCTGTAATGGGTGGGGGGCAAGAAGCCGCCTGCAACCTTCAACGGAGGCAACTTCTCATCATTTGAGGCGAGGAAAGATAGAGGAGATACTTGAACGTTAATTAGCATGTTGTCTACAGGGGGTGAGGAGAGGGAAGACGGACACAGGGGTGAGGAGAGGGAAGACGGACACAGGGGTGAGGAGAGGGAAGACGGACACAGGGGTGAGGAGAGGGAAGACGGACACAGGGGTGAGGAGAGGGAAGACGGACACAGGGGTGAGGAGACGGAAGACGGACACAGGGGTGAGGAGAGGGAAGACGGACACAGGGGTGAGGAGAGGGAAGACGGACACAGGGGTGAAGAGAGGGAAGACGGACACAGGGGGTGAGGAGAGGGAAGACGGACACAGGGCTGAGGAGAGAGAAGACGCACACAGGGTGAGGAGAGGGAAGACGGACACAGGGGTGAGGAGAGGGAAGACGGACACAGGGGTGAGGAGAGGGAAGACGGACACAGGGGTGAGGAGAGGGAAGACGAACACAGGGGTGAGGAGAGGGAAGACGGACACAGGGGTGAAGAGAGGGAAGACGGACACAGGGGTGAAGAGAGGGAAGACGGACACATGGGTGAAGAGAGGGAAGACGGACACAGCAAAGAGAGGGAAGACGGACACAGGGGTGAGGAGAGGGAAGACGGACACAGGGGTGAGGAGAGGGAAGACGCACACAGGGGTGAGGAGAGGGAAGACGGACACAGGGGTGAGGAGATGGAAGACGGACACAGGGGTGAGGAGAGGGAAGACGGACACAGGGGTGAGGAGAAGGAAGACGGACACAGGGGTGAGGAGAGGGAAGACGGGCACAGGGGTGAGGAGACGGAAGACGGACACAGGGGTGAGGAGAGGGAAGACGGACACAGGGGTGAGGAGAGGGAAGACGGACACAGGGGTGAGGAGAGGGAAGACGGACACAGGGGTGAGGAGAGGGAAGACGGACACAGGGGTTAAGAGAGGGAAGACGGACACAGGGGTGAGGAGAGGGAAGACGGACACAGGGGGTGAGGAGAGGGAAGATGGACACAGGGCTGAGGAGAGGGAAGACGGACACAGGGGGTGAGGAGAGGGAAGATGGACACAGGGCTGAGGAGAGAGAAGACGCACACAGGGGTGAGGAGAGGGAAGACGGACACAGGGGTGAGGAGAGGGAAGACGGACACATGGGTGAGCAGGGGGAGGAGAGGGAAGACGGACACATGGGTGAGCAGGGGTGAGGAGAGGGAAGACGGACACAGGGGTGAGGAGAGGGAAGACGGACACAGGGGTGAGGAGAGGGAAGACGGACACAGGGGTGAGGAGAGGGAAGACGGACACGGGTGAAGAGAGGGAAGACGGACACAGGGGGTGAGGAGGGAAGACGGACACAGGGGTTAAGAGAGGGAAGACGGGCACAGGGGTGAGGAGAGGGAAGACGGACACAGGGCTGAGGAGAGGAAGACGGACACAGGGGTGAGGAGAGGGAAGACGGATACAGGGGTGAGGAGAGGGAAGACGGACACAGGGGTGAGGAGAGGGAAGACGGACACAGGGGTGAGGAGAGGGAAGACGGACACAGGGGTGAGGAGAGGGAAGACGGACACAGGGGTGAGGAGACGGAAGACGGACACAGGGGTGAGGAGAGGGAAGACGGACACAGGGGTGAGGAGAGGGAAGACGGACACAGGGGTGAGGAGAGGGAAGACGGACACAGGGGTGAAGAGAGGGAAGACGGACACAGGGGGTGAGGAGAGGGAAGACGGACACAGGGTGAGGAGAGAAAGACGCACACAGGGGTGAGGAGAGGGAAGACGGACACAGGGGTGAGGAGAGGGAAGACGGACACAGGGGTGAGGAGAGGGAAGACGGACACAGGGGTGAGGAGAGGGAAGACGAACACAGGGGTGAGGAGAGGGAAGACGGACACAGGGGTGAAGAGAGGGAAGACGGACACAGGGGTGAAGAGAGGGAAGACGGACACATGGGTGAAGAGAGGGAAGACGGACACAGCAAAGAGAGGGAAGACGGACACAGGGGTGAGGAGAGGGAAGACGGACACAGGGGTGAGGAGAGGGAAGACGCACACAGGGGTGAGGAGAGGGAAGACGGACACAGGGGTGAGGAGATGGAAGACGGACACAGGGGTGAGGAGAGGGAAGACGGACACAGGGGTGAGGAGAGGGAAGACGGACACAGGGGTGAGGAGAGGGAAGACGGGCACAGGGGTGAGGAGACGGAAGACGGACACAGGGGTGAGGAGAGGGAAGACGGACACAGGGGTGAGGAGAGGGAAGACGGACACAGGGGTGAGGAGAGGGAAGACGGACACAGGGGTGAGGAGAGGGAAGACGGACACAGGGGTTAAGAGAGGGAAGACGGACACAGGGGTGAGGAGAGGGAAGACGGACACATGGGTGAGCAGGGGTGAGGAGAGGGAAGACGGACACAGGGGGTGAGGAGAGGGAAGATGGACACAGGGCTGAGGAGAGGGAAGACGGACACAGGGGGTGAGGAGAGGGAAGATGGACACAGGGCTGAGGAGAGAGAAGACGCACACAGGGGTGAGGAGAGGGAAGACGGACACAGGGGTGAGGAGAGGGAAGACGGACACATGGGTGAGCAGGGGTGAGGAGAGGGAAGACGGACACAGGGGTGAGGAGAGGGAAGACGGACACAGGGGTGAGGAGAGGGAAGACGGACACAGGGGTGAGGAGAGGGAAGACGGACACAGGGGTGAGGAGAGGGAAGACGGACACGGGTGAAGAGAGGGAAGACGGACACAGGGGGTGAGGAGAGGGAAGACGGACACAGGGGTTAAGAGAGGGAAGACGGGCACAGGGGTGAGGAGAGGGAAGACGGACACAGGGCTGAGGAGAGGGAAGACGGACACAGGGGTGAGGAGAGGGAAGACGGATACAGGGGTGAGGAGAGGGAAGACGGACACAGGGGTGAAGAGAGGGAAGACGGACACAGGGGTGAGGAGAGGGAAGACGGGACACAGGGGTGAGGAGAGGGAAGACGGGCACAGGGGTGAGGAGAGGGAAGACGGATACAGGGGTGAGGAGAGGGAAGACGGACACAGGGGTGAGGAGAGGGAAGACGGGCACAGGGGTGAGGAGAGGGAAGACGGATACAGGGGTGAGGAGAGGGAAGACGGATACAGGGGTGAGGAGAGGGAAGACGGACACAGGGGTGAAGAGAGGGAAGACGGACACAGGGGTTAAGAGAGGGAAGACGGACACAGGGGTTAAGAGAGGGAAGACGGACACAGGGGTGAGGGGTGGGAGACGCCCTGAGGAGGTGATCGTTCTCCCTCTCTTGTCTTTTGATAGATTAGCTTGGTTTTCTCTCGGCCCCTGACTTTGCTTCTTGCCTTGAGTGCCTTCACAAATGAATGACACTGCAACCAGAACATTAGCCGGGTAATGAAAGACGTGGCCGTGCACAATAAAAAAGGGATAATAGATATAATATAAAGGGATGTTAAAATTAGTAATGACCCCATCCCCACCCAGTTAAAAGCCAACGACTTGGATCCTCGTAAGAATAATCTTACTTGTTTTTAATCAGCAGTAAAAACAACAAAAACAAGGTGGTCTTTTTAGATAAGTTATGGATTTCTTACTTTCCAATAAAACATAAAGCTCAATGTTCGCTATCCTTGTTCACATTTTACAGCGGTGAGCCATGATTGGTACTTGTTTGTTTTGCAGAGAGCCCTAAAGTTTAAGAGCAAAGGCGACGGAGTAAAAAACAAATCGTATATCGCGGCTGCATTTGTAAAGGTTAATGATGAGCATCAAAAACCACGAACGGGGGAAAACAAATAAACTAAGAGTTAACCAGATCATTAGGGGTTGATGTAAGACCTGTGAGTGTGTGGAGTTCACAGAGGTGGGCTGGCTGTGACTTGTGAGGCAATTATTGAGACCAGAAATACCAGAGGAATGTAACAACACACACACACACACACGCGCACACACACACACACACATACCATGTATACATCACTTCAGGGGACATTACATTGACTTACATGCATTTCCTGGAGACTTATCCTAACCTTAACCATAACCAACACATGCCTAACCCTAACCCTTAACCTTAACCTTACCCTAAACCTAACCAAGTCTTCACCCTAAAATGAATGATTCCCCTCATGGGGACCTCCAATTTGTCCCCATAAGGGAAGCCAGTCCCCACACGTGACTATGTAAACATATGTAGGTCCCCACAAGTATAGTAATGCTAGACCACACACACACACACACGTATTATCTGCAACCTGACATCTCTGGCCACCTCCGTCTCTTCTGTCCATGCCTCCTTCACCTCCTTTGACTCTCATCCTCTCGTTCGACCAAAGACTAACGTTTTACTTCACAGTTGTCCGGACTCTTTTACACCACAGTTTATCGTATCTCAGAGTCAGGTAAATATAAAACCTGTTCATTTCCTTGTATCACTTCTCATTAAATATACATTTTGAATCCAAATGTATAATACAGTGAATTAATTTTGCAGTTCCTGTCTCCCCTATTCTTTTAATTTATAAATTAGTATATGTGAATAATCCTTATATTCTTACTCTTCTTAGCATTATTTAATGTCTTAGATTCTCGATTTTACTTGTTTTTTTCAACATATTTCTGCACAATAACTCCACTTTTAAAACTGCTCAGCTCTTCCATTTTATAATGTTGCTATAGTGCACATTGTGGGCAAACTTCTGAAGCACTTGGAGTCAGGACTCAGAGAGAGACACGAGGAGAGCTGGATGTTTTTTTTACGAGCTTCAGCCGGAGAATTCACGAGACATGTCACGGGCCACGAGTTGACCACACGGTTGAGATGCCACAATCAATCCTGAAGAGCCCTCCTGTAGCTCCAGGGTTTAACTAGTTCAGAGTGTAATCATCACCATTCTTCAATAGATAGACTAAACAGCTGAGGACACTGAATCACATGTGTTGTCGGTTATGGCTCGGGGTCATCTACACCCCGAGAAGGATGTGTTCCAGGTGTCCCGCAACAATGACTATTTCTGACCGACAGTTGCCCGGTCATACACTGGCAACAACAACAACTTGCTTGGGCAGCCCCTCCGTATGGGAGATAGCGGCTGCTCAGCTGCGTCAGAGGGCGAAGGAGGACATGCAGGGCAAATTATTCCCCAACACACATGTTTAACAGTAACATGTCATATTCTAAATGTATTTATTTGTTTGTATATTTGTACTCCTTACAGTATAAATATTGTAATTCTATTGACTTTTTTTTGTTTTCATGATAGTTTTTAAAAATGATATCTCTATATTTGGTCACATTGCACTACTTCCTGTGTTTATATATACAACAATACATTTCACTTGACAATAAACTTGATTTATTTTGTTGGACAGAGACGTCATATTTAACGGCAAAAGACTGCTTCGTATTTATTGGTTTTATAACGTTTTTCTCTGCCTTGTTCAAGTTGCCGTGTTGTATCAGGGACAACAAAGCTGAGTAATACTTTCTAAAGCCGGTAGAAGCTTGTTGTTGTCACCTCTGTGGGCCACCAGTTAATCTGTGGTCCCAAGTCCTTTTTTTTTAACTGAGCCCCCTGCTCCACACCTCGATATCAGAGCATTGGTAAAGAGAGAGCGGTCCTTTAGACTCGACCTGCACCGAAGTGTGTGACAGCTTTGAGAACAGTTCACACTTTCAATTGCTCTCTTTTTACTACTTTCTCTTTGTCCAGGTTTCTCCATTTTATTCCCCAGACTCTGTAATCTTTCTCTCTTTCCATCCGTCTACTATATAAACCTGCCTTTTACCAGATATTTCTTATGTTACAGTTTAACAACCAATAAATATGCTAATACAACACTTTACCATAATGCAATCCTGAACTAAAGCACTTCATAAAGACAGCGTTTACTGGAATAATAACTTTTGACATTACTGGATAACAATACCATTGGCTATTGCAGCTATGACTTGACCCCAGATTAATTAGATGTCATTTTGCTGACAGGAAGAGAAAGCGTTGGATCTGCAGCACTATCAACAGACATGATCAGATTACTATCATAAATCATTGGATGGTGGAAGCTGGGGTGGTGGTGGGGTGGAAGCTGGGGTGGAAGCTGGGGTGGAGCTGGGGTGGAAGCTGGGGTGGAGCTGGGGTGGAAGCTGGGGTGGAAGCTGGGGTGGAGCTGGGGTGGAGCTGGGGTGGAAGCTGGGGTGGGTGGTGGTGGGGTGGAAGCTGGGTGGAAGCTGGGGTGGAGCTGGGTGGAAGCTGGGGTGGAAGCTGGGGTGGAAGCTGGGGTGGAAGCTGGGGTGGAGCTGGGGTGGAAGCTGGGTGGAAGCTGGGGTGGAGCTGGGTGGAAGCTGGGGTGGAAGCTGGGGTGGAAGCTGGGGTGGAAGCTGGGGTGGAAGCTGGGGTGGAAGCTGGGGTTGGAAGCTGGGGTGGTGGTGGGGTGGAAGCTGGGGTGGAAGCTGGGGTGGAAGCTGGGGTGGGAGCTGGCGGTGCCGGCGAAGGCAGCAGCGGCAGCAGCGGCAGCAGCAGCGGCGGCAGCAGCGGCGGCAGCAGCGGCGGCAGCAGCGGCAGCAGCGGCGCAGCAGCGGCGGCAGCAGCGGCGGCAGCAGCGGCGGCAGCAGCGGCAGCGGCAGCATAGCAAGGCAGAGGCAGAGGCAGAGGCAGAGGCAGAGGCAGAGGCAGAGGCAGAGGCAGAGGCAGGAAGACCTGGCAGCTTAAATAGAGCGGCATGTTTCGGAGAATGTGTTTGCTTGGTTGTCAGAGGGACGAGGTGCGTCACGTGTTCAGGTATGACTGGTGCTCGAGTCGACTGCCTGAACCAGCTCGCAGGCTTCGCCCCATTGATTTCAGTATTTGTAGGATTTACATTTACCAAAACCTCAAGACTTGAGACCACAGTCCTTTTCTTATTTCCCACGAACACTCAAATGTTCTTCTTTTAATCATGACGGTGGTTCTCCCCCCAACATAAACCAAGTGCTTATTAGTAAAAAAGGCTTTTGCCACAACTTAACCGACATGATTCCTGTCTAATCCTAACTTAACAAAAGCGCTGTTAGATCATGGAACTGATTTCATTGATTTCCAAGCAGTTGGCAACGGTTTAGAAACAAAGACACAACTATGCGTGTACAGGCTTGTATGTGTCTCTCTACAACACAATCAACACATGTTCTCAATCACACATGCAGAAGACGTTCACGGTCTTGTTATTTACTGCAAAAATCGTTCCTGGCAGATAAGAAATAATTAACTTAAAAACATTGAAAGATAAGCAGCTACTAGAAAAACCTACTTCCACGCATAATCAGGTGCTGGAACTGATATAATGACTTTATTTACATAACTCACAGCGACAAGGAAACTGAGAGAAGGAGTACCTTTACATGTATGACCTTCCCACACTACGGATGCAAAGCCTCGCACACTTTAGTACAACTCGTCTGTGTGTGTGTGTCAGAGAACGATTGCCATGTGTTTCTATCTGCGTCTACATTTGCACGAGGGCTTGTTTGTGCGAGCTTGTGCCATCGGTTGTTTACATGTTGTTTACAGGTTGTTTACGCTGAAAGGAATGATTCTAATTCATTAGTGAAGGGGGCTAATTCTCCCGTTAAGCCGTTATTCCAACACTAATGGAAATAGTGTTCACCAGAGTGAGTGAGGGTACATGTGTGGAGGAGGGATGGGGCGGGGAAGGTGGCGAATATTTAAAAATGAAGGAAGAAAATAATGCGAGGGAAAATTGGAGGTGAAGAATGGGAGAAAATGGTAAATGGGTTGAAGAGGGAAAACAAAGGGAGAGGAGGGGAGATAGAAATTGATAAATGTGGATGCAGAAGAAGATGGGGAGCAGTGGAGAGAGGAAGAGATGAGATAGAAGAAAGTGTGGGGGGGGGAAATGGAAATATTGCCTTGTGTCTGTGTGTGTGTGTAGCTTCATGCAGAGACGAGCTGTGTGCAGGTGCAGGATGTATTTGGAATAGAGGTAATCAAACAGAAACAGGCACACGATATGTGAGAGGGATGAAGACGAAGAAGGGGTCAAACAATTAGGACAATTATCGCCCGAGTTCCACATTAGTGGTGTCGGTGGTGGCAGAAGATAATTCCCATTTAACGCTTCGTTTAGCTCTAAAATGCCACACCAGGGTTATAGATGAGATCTGCATGAGAAGAATGGTGTGTGTGTGTGTGTGTGTGTGTGCGTGGGCATGCGTGCGTGACAGAGAAAATGCCGTTGACAGGGTAATGTGATGAACGTTGACAGGTAATTTATGAAGCATATTTTTGAGTAAATGATTTTCCCCGGTCGTACTTCCTCAGTCATTCTAAACTGGTAATTGGATTTCCCTCACTTGCAAGGTAGTGAATTAGGAGTAAACTAGTTAATGAAGGCCTGACTGACAGTGTGTGTGTGGTGCTGGCAGCGGGTGTGTGCATGTGTGTGTGTTCCCACAACAACATGTTAAGCTTGAGTGCAGAAAAAGAGCGTTTTAATAAGGTGTGTGTAGGTAGGTGCCGTCTCGCAGTGCAGGGGAAGTTAATGGCAAAGTTTTGGTCTGCTGAACTAATACCCCACTATTACTAACCACCTACTGCTGTATTCCCACTCAGTCAATTAAGGACCGTGGACACACATGCCCAGGCAAACCTCAATTAAACCAGAACACTCTCTCTCCCCTCACCCACTGACTTTCTCCTCTCACTCACTCCTCTAATTGCCAGGAGTGTCTTTTCTTTATGAAGCTGTGTGTGAGAGAGAAAGAGTTGCCAGAGGAGAGAGTATAAGAGTAAAAAGGCAAAAAAGATAGATCTGACAATGACAGCAAGCTTGTTATTCTCATGAGGGGAAACACACTGGGAATAAAACTATGCACACACACACGTCTTCCTCAAATAAGATATTATACTACACTAAATACCAAGCTTTGACAAGCTCAAAAAGAATAAAACGCAGCGTGAAGCCTTCATCCCCACCGCATACACACCATTCACAACTCTAGAAACTCCAGTAAACCTCGCCATCAGACAAATCAAGCGCCCCTAATCCACGACGAACCCAACACCACCGTTTCACGAGCCAACCGAACTGATCCAAACCAAACTGAGAGGAAACCCTGCCAGGCCTCGCTCGAACAAAGTACAGCCAAACCCGCTGAGTCCAGACAAATCCAATGCGAATGAATGTTATCCAAGCTAATCTACAGAGCGTGAGCCCAGCCAGGCCACAGCTCACATCCAACGCTCTGTTGCAGGTCCTCCATCTGTGGAGCCGGGTAACACCGGATGAAAGACACAGCTCAGATGTGGGGGAAGTAAAGCCAAGCCACCGTAGGGATTGGGATGCTGGTTTTAAACAACATGAATTAGTAGGCGGCAATAAGGAGACGGAAATAATATCTACAACTAAGTAAAACATGTTTTATAGTTACACAGAACAGCAGAACAAGGCAGCAGTAGCATGTAGGAACTTGTTGTCTTTTGAGTAAAACAACTCACCAGGGGTGTCAAACTCAATCTCATCACGGGCCACATCAGCATCATGGTTGCACTCAAAGGGCCGGTTGTAACTTTAAGACTATATAAAAAGACATATACAAATATATCATATATATAAAATAATGTATTATATTACATTATTTCCTCTGCATTGGATTATTATCAGATAGGTTAATAACTTAAAATTAACTACGTCTGAAAGCAGAAGTCTCGGGAAAATAATTGCAAGTCTCTTCAGTGAGAATGACACAAAATGATTTAAAAAGAGAAGCGAAATTCTGGAGAAAAATATTTTTGAAATAAAAAAAAATCTAATTCTGAGAAAAAAAAGTCTAATTTGAGATGCATTGTGGGACATGTAGTTTATGGGCAACGTGCTTCTGTAAAGTAGCATGTATATCCGTATAATAAACATATTATATTCTTTGCACGCTCTTGTGGGGCCACAGAAAATGAAGTCGCGGGCCGGATGTGGCCCCCGGGCCTTGAGTTTGACACCCCTGCCTTACACAATAACTCCATGTAGCATTAACAGCAACAGTATGCTTCTCATCAATCTGCCTCAAACCTCCAGCAGAGATGTTCTTCTTATCCTGCCGTTAGACTTCGATTGCCTTGCCAGTGTTCGAAATATCAATCATCACATCATGCCAAACACTTAGACACAGACTAACCAAGTACAACGTTTGCATCCCAAAGTACCTCCTGCAATTTAACATGTCTCTGGAATACAACCTGTAACTCCGGTCACTGCAGAAAGTAAGTATTTAAATGATCTTAACCGATTCTAATGAAACTGCACACTCATTTGTGTGAGATTATTCCCATGCCTTCTCCACGACGTGTGAAATTAGACATTCCCCCAGACTTTTCCAGGCCTTGCTATATCTCATTTGAAATGTGATGATTTCCGCTGGTTCCTCGTGACCGTACGACCCCCGCTTAATGTGTGTGTCCTGTGCAGCCTCCCCAGACAGAAGGAGACGGGAGGAGTGTGTTATTAATATGAATTGCACATCACATGCTGGCTCTGTGACGAACGGAACAGCCTGCCTCCCTCGGCGGTGTGTTCTCGAGTCGGCGGTGAATGAAGATGCGTCTCACCTGGAGTGTTGAGCAGGCGGGACATGCGACAGCTGTAGGAGATCAGCTGCTCGCAGTACTCTGCACTGGTGGTGATGGATGTCACCTGAAAGCACAAGCACACACAAGTCTTTTTGTGTTATCTAATTCAAACAGACGGGACCATTGTATGTACGAATTTGAAATGGAACATAGCGCCCCGTAATGCTTTCATTTAGCTTCCGTTGTTTTAGAGAAGATGAGAATGGAACACGCGAGCCAGACAAATTAGGAAGGGACATCATTACAGCAGGGATATGCAGCTGAACCCTGTCCTCGTGCAGGTGACAAACGCCGCCACTCGCCATTGGAGCGTTACATTTTTTAAAGTTCATGCAGTTTGCTTGTGGCTCAGAGTGACAATTAGAAAACTAAATTTTGCTAGTGTCCTTACACAACATGTAGAGCGATGCACCGCACAGATGAAGGCATGGCTTCTTTATTCAAACTGGATCTGAAGAGGGTTGAACGTTGTCGTCCCTAGCTGGTGAGTACATGACGCTGCTGATGGTGTAGGTTGGTCCACACAGGCACAGCATAACCATGGTTACAGACTCCATTTAGACTGTGTGTTTACAGACACCCCAAGCTATAGGGAGAGGCGACTCATTTCACTCTTATCATCAGAGACTAGACAGAAGGCCGGAACACAGAATAACCAAAGTGAAGGTGCAACGATTAGAGAACTTGGTTTTATACGTGGTTCACCTTCGTGTTCTACTTGAACCGTGAGGGACTGTGGGAGTTTATTCTTCCCAGTGTGGCTTCAGTGAAAACAATAAAGGCGTTTCTGATGTGCAGGCAACTGAGGAGACAGCCTGACATACAGCAGGAGAACATGTTGACAGTGCAGCGAAGAGAAAAATAGATTCACAATTCAACCGACAACGGTGTGTGAAAACTGGTGGAAGGATACTCTGCGTGAGATGTGCACGACGTGTGAGATATCGTCTGTTAAAACAAAATAGATTTGAACTTTGCTGATTGGGAGTTGTCCTCTTAGCTTGTTGCAAAACACATCTAAAAAAATATGAAGATATAGTCTTGTGGCATGAAGTTTAAATACCTGAAAACTATGTTGAACTACAAATATTCAACAATATACCTCTAAAATATTTTGTAATAATTGAAACTGTTCTTGATTTAGTTCGTCAAATATTACACGGAGCAGCACAATACTTCCTCCATAATGTATGCTAGTGTGTGAGTGTGTGTGTGTGTGTGTGTGTGTGTTACCTGGTCCATGGAGGCGCTGTAGTTGACCTGCAGGACGGTGCGTCTCTCTCTGCTGGAGCCCGTCACGGCCGTGTTGGGCGGCAGGTTGTTCATAACCGTCGTCCACACCTTGTCCTCTGAAACACAAACATGTTGCCAAGTTAAACTCCACTGTGAGAATACACGAGTTAAATGCAGTGTGATAGTTAAAGCCAGGACACACAGCACTGCAGTCTGTCTGGCGTGGCGGTGGCAGGGTAATCTAAGTTACAGCTGTGAGCCTCCAGAGTTTAATTGACACTTCGGTGCTGTTAAAGCAGGAGCCAGTCACTCAGATATCCCCCCGTCCATTCACACTGTCAGTCAGGGAATGTGTGTGTGTGTGTGTGTCTCAGGCCTCTGAGGTGTGTGTGTGTGTGGGAGGAAGAGACACTCTTAACATTTCTGAGGTTGTGTGAGAGAGCTATTCAGCGTGACTAAGGGCTAGTCAATGGAGTGCAGTGACATTTCATTAAAAGTCTCGCCTTTGCTCTCCACATATTTCACCATGTGTGTGTGTGTGTGTGTGTGTGTGTGTGTGTGTGTGTGTGTGTGTGTGTGTGTGTGTGTGTGTGTGTGTGTGTCTGCTTGGAGCTCAGCAGGTGTGTGTGTGTGTGTGTGTGTGTGTGTGTGTCTTTGTGCAGAAGTGTCACTCAAATCACTGGAGCACTCTTAGCTCTGCATACCAGGCCCGTTTCAAATGCGCTTGTGGCGAGTGTGTGTGTGTGTCCATCTGTGCGTGTGTGTGTGGTGGCTGCTCCTTCAGAGCTAAATGTCAGCAGCTGTGGCCGCGTTGCCATGGAGACCTCAGGTATAGCAGTTTAAGAGTGCCGCCGTTAAGAATGAAGAGGGGGGTGGAGTTTTCTCCCATCACAGGTCACTGGCTGGAAAGAGTGGACACACACACACACACACACACACACATTGATTCCAGGCACTAACGCACACACCTGTCATGTTGCAATTGACTTTGAAGGGGCCGAGGGGTCCGCTGCCGTCAGGGTCGATCCAGTAGGTGTCAGAGGAGCGGCCGCGATGCTTATAGGCCTCACAGGACGGCTCATAGATAGCTGGGGGGGGGTGGGTGAACACATGAGCAGTTAAAGGAAGAGGTAACAAGACAAACAAGTCGATAGCCACTGAGGTTATTATCACACACCAGAAGAATAAAGAAATACAAACCATAACTTTGGACATGGCTAAGTGACATTTCAATATAAGATAAAGCTTCATGTATCCCCGTAGGGAAATGTAGGTGTCATAGAAAGAAAAACAATCAGAGACAAAGCTAAGAGCAGCTAAGAGCAAAAGATAATAAGAATAAGAAAGGATCTGTCTGTCAGGAGGATTATGGACAAACAACTGGCCATATTTCCACACGTCCATGTGGAAAGGGAGAAAAAGGACCGTTGTTCGTTTGCATTCTTGTTCTGTTGGTTGGAAAAATGAAACAACTGGGCAAATGGAGCCACGGTGTGCTACATGATAGTATACTCTATTATGTTCACACCCTACGAAGCCAACAGCTACGATACATACCACAATAAGTAAGGGTATACTTCTCCAAAGATAGCTTGCATATGAAAGGTACGATACATTCTGTCAGACCAAAGACTAATTCAATTGAGGAATGTTCGGATGCATCTAAAATAGCTCATTGATGTCCTCCATTTGCTTTTTTCCTCCTTCCAAAAGGCAATTTCGTGCGGTTGCCAGTCTCTTTTCGGCGCCTGTCAAGAAGTGGTGTCTTGCCGCACACACTTTAGCAATCTATCTGACAGCATATTGATGTTATGTTTGTGACAGAGACATGCGGAGACACTGCACTTCACAGAGAGAGAAACTTCCTCGATGAGGCGACAGCGTTCACGGGCGTAATGCTGAGTTAAATAGCTCTATTTAAGCTGCCAGGTCTTACTCTGTTTATTCTTAGCTCTTTATTAATACTGTCATTCTCATCTCTCCTTCCTTTCTTCCATTCTTGTTGTCTCGATTATTTTCTCTGTGTGTGGTTTCCCTCCTTGATGTCTTGCTGACTACATGTTTGCGACTCCGACTAAACATTTTTCAACAGAATGCGTTATCTATGAAATCTCCTCTCATCATCACTCACTAAATGTCCTGTGTAAAAATAACAATCACATGTATCTCTTATTCCTATGCGTTATTAACCGTCTTAAAGGTGGGGTCGGTACGTTTGAGAAACCGGCTCGAGATACACCTTTTGTTATATTCCATGGAATGCTCTTAACCTCCCGATAGCAATGAATATCTGAAGTGCTTTGACAAAAAATCCATAAAGAAATGTCATCTATGGAAGCCGACCAATCATCTGAGCCGGCGAAAGTAACTGGATGGCCTACCTGCCTGTCAGCCTTCCATCGGGGCACAAACTTATCTCGTGCCCTCATTGGTCACGTTCGTGTGTTGGAGGAGGGGCTCTGTGAGGAAGTGGCAGATTTGTCCCGGCTGTGTATTTTCAAATTCTAACGCACTCGAGCCGGTTTCTCCAAAAAAATGACCTACTCCACCTTTAAGACAGTTCTATATCAGGCTGTTTTACAGTTTGATCGATGTAATTTAAAATTGCTCTATTCTTCTATCTTATTTCTTCTTGTTGAACAATTACAGTATGGCCAACATGTTCCCTTCCATCCTCTCTTAAAAGAGAACACTATGCGACCCCTGGGAGAAGGGGATGGCATTCTAACATGTTTAAGCCTTTGAAAAACCCTCTGGCTTTTCTGACTCTGTTTTCTTTGTGTCTTTGTGCGGGTGCTTTGGTGGGATTACCTCTCCTCAGAACCGAACACACCACAGTCAGAAACAAATCAAAGTTCAGACTGAGGTTCCGAGAGAGAAACAGCTTAATCACTCAAAGGAGACACAGAGGGAGGCCAAACAACTGGAACAAAGCAGTGGTGATGGAAAATAACACTCAACTACACACACACACACACACACACACACACACACACACACACACACTTCTACTCACAGGTGTGGCAGGTGGCCCCAGTGTATCCCGTTCCATCGCAGGTGCAGCTGAAGCTGTCCCACGTCTGCTTACAGCGGCCGCCGTGCTCACAGTGGTTAGGCATACACCTTGAGAAAGAATAAGAGAGTATTGTTATAAATATGTGCAGTACAGTTTATTGTAAATGTATAATATATTTGATTATACTCAAAGGCCAGAGTATATATTGAAATTGATAAATAAAGCAATGCAGCCATTGTGACATGGTAGCCTTACTACTTTGAATAGAGATATTTGTGTTTCTCTTTCGGCTCTTTGCTCACACAAAGAAAGCCACATTATAGACTACGTGTTCAGAGTGTATAATCCAAAGCACCGATTCTGTCAAGGAATACTCATTGTTGAAAGAAATACACTTATCCAAAATGGTGACACATTTCACTACAAGATGATATAGCCAGTGTTCCCAAACAAACTGTATATTTGTGTCACACAGATTAGAAATGTTGTGTTTCTGTAAATAAAAGTTCTTGAAATAAATAATAGTTATTGTTCATTACAGTTTCTGAACATTTGTTTTATATTTGTGAATATCTCTGGGTGTTGCCATCTGTACGTGGCGGCGCTGCATTCTTTACGTGACTTGCGTTGCTATGGTTACGGCGGTGATGCCGGCGCGGTATTTGACATTTTCATATTTCTAAAATTGACAACGTGAACGGAACAACTTTTAGTTGGCCGGCTGTACGTGGCGTTAGGGTCGAGTTTGACAGCTCCACGCCGAGGGAGAGGCCTGCCGATGCGGAGCCTGAAGAGGCTTCAATAACGGCCACATCCGCCGGCGTAGTGACACCGTCTGTATTAGTACAGAGTGTTTTTATAGCAATTGATCGCATCCGCGCTGCTGCACCAGTCAACAGAGCGTGCGTATGACTAGGGCTGAACGATTAATCGATTTTAAATCGAAATCGCGATTTCAAATGATGCGATTATCAAATCGCAAAAACCTGCAATTTTTTTAAACTTTTTTTATTGTGTGTCTGTCATCCACACCAATCAGAAGTGCTGTGCTCCACATGTACCAGCCATTGTTAATCAATCAGAAGTGGCCCATGATAGAAGGTGATAGACAGATTGATCCAATCACCTGCCAAGTGCTTTTGAAGGTGCCTGCCCTTTCCAAATGGCTTCCAATGGATCCTTAGATGCTTTGGTGAAACCAACCATCTGAGTCAGGTTAGTGATGCTCCATCACGTGTTTCTATTACGGGGTGAATCTTAAACTGAAGCTTGACTTTAAAGAAACCCATCGTAAGTTTCATGTAAGTTTAGTTCTTTCACTCGTAGCATCAGGACAGCAGAAAGCTTACACACCTTCCGGCGCAGACTGAAAACTCATCTCTTTCGACTCCACCTCGAGCGATAGAATTACTAACAAATAACTGCTAACAGAGCACTTATATACGAACAAAGGACTGGCTTATCTATAGCCAGTTGAGTAGCACTTGAAATGCTTGGCTCTATGAAACCTGATGTACTTATATGATTCTGTTTTCTTCAAGGTTGTGCCTTCCTGGTCGAATGTACTTATAGTAAGTCGCGTTGGATAAAAGCGTCAGCTAAATGCAATGTAATGTAATGTAATGTAGCTCGGGCTGCGGGGGTGCCAGGGGGGTATACTACGAAGCAGGATTTTCGCTTAGCGGCTAAATTCAGGGAAAACTCCGGCTTTCCGGTCCTACGAAGCTGGTTCTCTTTTTAGCAGGCTAGATCTCCATGGTAACTTATGCTGAATGGCTAGCCTGCTCCGGAGCAGGTTAGGTTGCAGGCTAAGAGCTCAACTCAGTGAAAGCACCGCCTGCTGACCAATCAGAGCTCAGTGTGCGGAGTTTAAAGCGATCAAGTCATATTACAGGAGAAAGGAAATACAGAAAAGCTGCCGCTGCAGGAAAGACAGCCGACAAAAATCACCGACTGTGTGAACGTGAACATTAATAGAATATCACCTCCATCTTCAGAGCAATCTGACTATTATAACATTAGCGTTAAGAAAGCTTACTTAAATATCTGCCACAACATAAGTAACCGGATCAGAGTACATTAAGTACAGTCCGCGGCACATCACTTCATAATGTTTCACATATCTCCTTATCTGAGTCAGCTGAGCCGTATCTGGCCGTGCAACACTCACAGCGTCACAGACTGGATGCAGAAGTATTATTTTAAGCAACACATAAGTTGACGAAACACTCGAGACAAATGTAATTAAAGTCAGATCGTGTGTTAGACAGGCAGTGATATCATAAACCTGTTGATGTACGCATTCAAACACTTGTTCTGTTACCAGCTGTATTCACCTTGCAGGTGCAGCTCTGTGGCTTTTATCCTGATCAAGTGTTTAAGTCATGGATGTTTAAAGTTTCACTTCTTCATATGTCTAGTATTAAAGTTGACTTTTCATTCAGGAAGTATGACGCTGCGCTGTCAGTACGCTTCTCCATGTTTGTGATTGGTCGAATGCTCCACATGCCACCCCTTTCATGTGAACGCGCACCTAACTAGATAGGACACGGCTGGCTTGAGCGATCCACTTGATAACCCGCGTCGTAGTACTGTTTAGCGAGAGCGCGTATGTTTTGGATTAGGGCAACCGGCTAACTCAAACATATCCAGGTTAGGTTGAACCAGCTTCGTAGTACAGGCCTCTGGAGTTAGGAGTGTAGTGCATGTAAACAGTGTTATCCCCTCAATGTGAACACAGCAGCACATAACAACTGAATACAAACTGAATACATCCCAGTTTCAGTTTGATCTGCCTGCGGCCTGCTGGGAAATCTCTCCCGAGGGGGGATTTCCACACACAAAATATTTATGTGATTGAAATATCCGAGTGTGATTATTTGAATAAATCAAAGCGATGTTAAGAGGAAAGCCAGCTGGATTAAAAACGGACTCATAGGAGCTGTGGGGGGCCTTTAAAGTGCAGAGTTCTTCTTTAGTCATGTAGGGAGACCGTTAAGCAGCAAAGAGACGTTTTATCTCTGGAGGGACACGAGACGATGGCTGTCTCCAGTAACTATGAGGCTGACACACAACTGCGCACTGACAGTGGAGCGTCTCTATCTGAACAATGTAAGAAGTACATACAGTACTGCCGATACAGACTTATAATATGTTCCCCGAGGTGCAAGACAATATGGGTCAACACTTTATATTAAGGTACACAAATTAGTTGTTCATCAACATGCATATTAGCAGTATATTGGCTCTTTAGTCATTATAAAACACTTATTAATGCCTTATTCTACATGACCATATTCTACAAGTAACAAGCCATTAGTTGAGAGTTTTTCCTCAATAACCCTCTAATTAGTGCTCATTTGTTGCAAGTTGTAGTACATGAGTTACATAATTAATTGTGAGTTATTTAGACACAATTAACACTTATAGTTTACATAAGAATAGATCATATGTGTTAAGTGTTATTATGGGAGAATTACTTTTCTTGTGGTACTGCTGCCTTATTAGGCCCATATTGAGCAGAGCAGATTAAGACCAAAATTAATGTACAACAACTTCCTTACTTGCAACAAATCAGCACTAATTAGAGGGTTATCGAGGAAAAACTAATGGCTCGTTACTTGTAGAATATGGTCATGTAGGATAAGGCATTCATAAGTGTTTTATAATGACTAATAAAGAGCCAATATACTGCTAATATGCATGTTGATGAACAACTGGTTAATTTGTGTACCTTAAAATTAAGTGTTACCAAAAATGGATATTGGGCAAGCCGTATTGTCGACCTGAAATGGATCGTGATTCAGGTTTTCCATTGTAGATGTATAGTTTCACTGGATGCACGTGATTGATTCATAAGTCAATGTGTAGATGTGTGAGTAATTGATGGTGTGTCAGAGACATCGTTATGGTGTGCATGGACATTAATGTCTTCAAATAGTTCTTTGTGTTCCTGCAAGGGGACTGCACATTAGTTTAAAGCTAAATCTGGCATACATCATCTCGTCTCTTTCACAGATCAATGCTTTTGGTCCTTGTTTAACAAAACCTCGGAAGAAATAGAGTTTTACAAATGCATTGTATTGTAAGTGTGGGCAGAATGAGGGAAGGACATAGCTGCTGCAGAAAGAAAGGGGTAGAGAAATGAGATTTGAAATCATTTGCTTATCTGACTGATGCAGAAATATACACTGAAATCACACATTTACCTGCCTGCAAATCTAAAAGTGCTTTAGAAAAATGAATTAATATACGAGTGAGCTCTGAGCCCGACCTTTGGTATTTAAATAATGTTCAACCATGACTTTTTGCATGTACTGTAAATACAAAAAAGGAAATTCCTAGTAATGTATTGGAATGTTAAATCTGCATCACTAGTAGGGATGCCAGAGATTATTCGACTATTCTAATATTCGCTATAGTCTCCATAATCGAATATTATTTTAAAAAATCGATTTTATTTATATATTTTTTTTTGTTATGTCTGGCTTAGTTTCAACCAAAATATATATAAATATATATATGCTAATAATAGTAATAGTATTAATAATTGTAAATGGTCATACCACCAGTTTGTTTTACTGTAAACTTGGAGGAAGCCTGTGTGCAGAGCAGACTGCTGCTGCAGCACGCCACACACCGACCCCACCCCCACCCCCACCCCCCTCACACGTGCGACTAAAGATGAACAAAGCGGCAGCCGGCAGGTAAAAAGAGTTCCTCCTTGTGGAACTACTTCGAACATACAAGTCCAAAGGAAGTTAAATGCAAGCTCTGCGAAAAGACGTTGGTCTATCACAGCTCAACCTCAACAATACGTTCGCATTTGAGTGTGAAGCACGCCAAAGAGGTTACAGAGTCGGTCGAATAATCGATTATTATTCGCCAGGGCTGCCGAATAATCGATTTTGATCATGGTCAGTTTCTGGCAACCCTAATCACTAGTGCAGTTTAAATGGCAAAATGTAATAGATGAGCATTGACGATCCCAAAGACGTTATGCTCTATGATGCTGAGAGGTACTTTATACCGACGACATGCTCTGGGCTTTGTCTGAGGACACCTATGAAGACAAAGGAACACCTCCAGTGTGTTTATGTTGTATGTGAGTGTGTTGCAGAGCCCCTACAGAATTGTGGATTGTGGGAATTTGAATGCTATACCGTCGTGTGCATGTTTTGCTTCTCCCACCGTCAACAGAATGCCACAGTGGAACGGCATTGATCAAAAGGAGGTCAGACAGGGCTATTGAACTGTCTTCAAAGACACTCTGATTAGTTGGATGGTAACACTGCACCCATTCATCTTCCATGGCAGCACAGGGCCCACCTGCACAATGTGGGCCGATACACAACAGAGATGTGGCTAAAGGTCGGAGGCTGTTGTGAACAGCTACGGACCGTAACATGAATTCATTCTAAAAGTCGGCCCGCAGCCAGCCTGCTGTTAGGAACCACCCTCAGCGCTAATACACCACAATCTGCAAGAACAATCATTTCATACTACATTACCTCGCAATGCAATACCAAACAAATGATAACAGAAGGCTGCCAGCAAATCCATAAACTAATCCCTAGATGGGCTTCATCAAAATGTAAGAGCTGAATGTGTTAGGCAGTGTTAAATGTAATAAGTAAAACGCCTTTTTTCAGAATTGTATAGTTGTGAAAACTGTTTTTTTTAAATCCGTGAGTACAGTGAAGTTTTAGAGTGTAGCTTCTTTGAAAATGCTAAAGAAATGACAGTCAGGGTCAATCAATACTTTCATACTAAAGTGACTACAGTAACTTCGTCACTGTGAACTGACGGCTTCGGGTATTGTTATACAATTTATGGATGTAGTGTTTATTGTATTTTATTTTGAAATGTGTTCCCCTTTCCCCATGTCTGGTGCCGTTGATTGTGTGCACCTGGTGCCCTGTGCGGTCTCCTCCCCCCTCACCTGTGTCCTGTTGGGTTGTGCAATTGGTGTCAGAAGTGGGATTGACCAAGTGAGGAGGTGAAAATGATGGAGGGGAATAACCGCAAGTTTGAGGAACTAACGGAGATGATGATGTTAATCATGCAGTCTCAGACAGCCGGAGAGCAGCAGTTGTTACAGATACAACAACAGGTATCTGAGATAGAAGAGGAACGGAGACGTCAGGTTGGCTGAAGAGCTCGGCCGCATCAACGTCCGGTATGGGGACCAGGCCCAAAGAGGGGTAAAGGTGATGCAACAGATTCAAGAGTACCGCATGGAGCTCCGAGAGCAGGACCGTAGAAACCAACAGAAGGAGCAGGCGGAGCAGATCATGGAGCGTCAGCTGCTGGAGGAGCTGGAGAGACAGAGACAGGCAGAGCTCACGGCCCAGAAGGCCAGGAAGAAGGAGCTGATCAAAACCCTGGGGGAGAATAACCGCCAGATGAAGAGGGAACTTGAGCGAGCGGCCGCTGAGAAGCTGGAGAAGGTCAACAGGAGCCTACAGCGTCGCCTGCAGGGCAGCGTGGAGGAGAAGGAGGAGCGCGAGAGGGAGCTCCTCAGCATGAAGAAGCAGAAAGCCACTCTGATGCAGCGGCTCCGGGCGGACCCTGCTCAGCTGGAGAGGTTGCAGTCCATGCTCTCTGTGAAGAACGGAGGGATACAGGACCTCAGGAGGAAATCTCTGTCAGAGCGTCAGAGAGTTTTGGAGCTGGAGAGGAAGCTCTACTCAACTGAACGGCTACTCAAACAGACTCAGAGTGACACGATCAAACTGCAGATCAGAGTAGGGGAGCTGCAACGCAAGTATGAGCCCAAAGAAGCAACAAAGGATCGGATCCCGAAGAGGAAGAAAGAGAAGCTTCCTGTCGACATCACGGCACCCTCTGAGGAAACCACGCTGCACAAGGGGCTGCATGTTGTTGCCGTGGGGATAGACATCGCCAATATAACGAATTCAGATGCTGAAGCAGCTAATACAGCGGAGACAGAGAAGCTCCCGGTTGAGGAGCTGGTCAGGAAGGGGTACGATGAGGATCCGGTGCAGAGGCAGCTGAGGCTGGAGAAGGTCAGAGCCACTCCACAGCACGTAGAGGAGTCCGGGCGGAGTGGAGACCCATGGAGGAAAGAAAAATGGCCAAGACCAGAGAGAGATGCAACCATGCGCATCGCGCGGTGGTCCGGTGCCTTGCAGCCGTACAACTTTTCGGTGAAGTACCGGCCAGGGAAGTCAAACCGGGTGGCTGACTGGTTGTCCCGAAGTTAAGACACTGTGCTTCCTGGGGAGAGGGGTAAGGACATGGGACTACAGTAACTTCGTCACTGTGAACTGACGGCTTCGGGCATTTTTATACAATTTATGGATGTAGTGTTTATTGTATTTTATTTTGAAATGTGTTCCCCTTTCTTCATGTCTGTTGCCGTTGATTGTGTGCACCTGGTGCCCTGTGTCGTCTCCTCCCCCCTCACCTGTGTCCTGTTGGGTTGATTGGGTTGTGCATTTAGGCTCTGGGGTTTTTCTGTGAGAGAGTGTGTGTGAGATCCTGGTGACTGTGTTCACGTGGGCAGCAGATTGATGCTGTGTCATGTTCAGGACGTAATAAATGCCCACACCGGGTTGTATTTTGGACGTTCTGCCTCCTTGCTTGGTCTGGGCTGCTTCACACTAACAATGGATCAATATTGATGAAG
Organism: Champsocephalus esox; assembly: GCA_036324585.1. Lineage (NCBI taxonomy): Eukaryota > Metazoa > Chordata > Actinopteri > Perciformes > Channichthyidae > Champsocephalus > Champsocephalus esox. Next base: position 9,255,975 of record CM070496.1, on the reverse strand, counting down.
ATAAGTGTTATTGATAAGCCTAACCTGGTTCAGGGAAGAAGCTGGTCCAATCAGAACAAGGTCAACTCCTAATTGAAGCTTCCTACGTGTATCTGAACGGTGCGATCGTGCTTCCCGTTTCTTAAGATCAGTGAAGTTCCACGCATAACTGGGTCTACAGAAGACATTCCTGAAGGTCAAAGCAGTCTTCGAAGTGTAAACGTTTTGCACACAGGCATCCGATTCAGCAAATTGAACTTTTGATGATTCCATATGAGGCAAATCCTTCCAGATGTATTTGTCTAGCAGATGACAAGGAAATAAATTGAAGTGTCAACATGTAGTTATGAATGTTTCCTGAGAGCCAACATCGGGATGTGCTGTGCAGAATATCCAGCTTTGCAATACGCTTTAAATAGCGCGGCAATTTCTTGATGTTTGCTTGAGATATACAGAGGAGGAACCTACCCATTTATTTTACTTTAAAATGAAAAAATAGCACTATACATTACATGTATCAGTATGACAAGCACACACACAAGCACGCATGTCTTATAGTGCAGTAACACACACAGCAGCCTTGACTCATATACCTCTAGAAACAATTTAGACTCTGTTTATATTATTTTTCTAATTTAAAACCATTTGATTTATGACACTATTGACCGGCTGTTTATTGCTTTGCATAAAACGGATGTGCATATTTACATTTATGAATGATTGTTTGGATGTGAGTGCATGCAGGCTTTATCACTCTTACCTGTCTATGATGGCGCACATATCCAGACTGACGTTCTCAAAAGCACCCATAATGCCTTTCTCCACCGCATGCATATCAGCCGGTTGGTCGTCCAGCAGGATCGCCTGCATGCAGCCCTGGAAGGAGCGCTGCGAGGGCGGGAAGAGCGTCTGGAGGAAATACCCTGAAACCAGCAAAATAAACCTTTATTATAGATTATGTTACACATTACAGTCGGGTGACCAGACGTCCCCGTTTGAATTGCCCTGTCCCCGGAAATGTCTCCGTTTTTTTAATATGCGTTAAAAACACATAGCAACGTGAAATAAAACGTTTCATGCCAGGAAACACTGGGTAAACACTACAGACCGTGGTCAAGCCAGCCCCCACTTCGGAAAACACCGTCAAGCCAGCCCGCACGTTGTATTGCGGTCTGATTGCGATGCGCGAATATCCTGTGCATTACGGTAGAGGCCTGTAAAAACTGCCTTCAAAATAAAAGCGTTTACTCGGCCAAAAACAAATATACCTAAAAAACACACCAAACATATTCATATATACTGGAGCTTAAATTAAGAAATGTGTACTATATAATGTGATCAATAATAATTTAAAATGTACTACGTATATCCTCCTGGGACCCGAGGAAAAAATGTGTCTTCCAATTTCCTTTTTTTCGTGATTTCCTACCTATTTAGGGTTAACAAAACATCTTGCAATTTAGATTTTTTTAATTTTATTTTATTTTAAAATGTTACAGTATGTCCACTGTAGAGGACGTCGGGACCATATTAGTTTGAAAAGACAGCCAAAATTAACAGGTGGACTATGTAACGTTTTATGGTTATAGAGTGAAATTAATACAATAATACATTCACCTTTATTTAAAACATGAATAAGTAATTGATCTGAACATTGCTGTTTATTTGGTCAATACAAAACTAGCTTGTTTTTTGGTGAATCTTTCCAGACCTTCAAAGACCTTGTAGTCAATGTAGTGGAAAAGTACCTCATTGACTCCAGTCGGCACGGGCTGTAGGGTCATCTTGGCTAGTTTTATGGATGTGGTCTCCATTTGACCTGCTCACAGAAACAAAGCTTGCATTCCTGAGGCAATTCTCATTTTTCATGGCTCCACTTAAAATAAAAACAACAATAAGATATACGTGCTACTATTGGCCCACAGAGGGCCATGTCTTTCCAGCTTGTCCATATCTGTCTCTCTGTCTGTATCTGTGCGCTCATGGAGCATCCTGCATCTTTCCCCCCTTCTTCTTGACCCTCTTCTATCCCAGGTGTGAAAGCCTCATCTCTCTCATCACCTGAGAGCTCAACATCTGAATCTCCTTGAACTATCTGGTTCAAAAAATGTCTGCTTCAGTTCCGTCGCCTGCAACAATATTGAGTCATAAAGTCCATGAAGACGGTCCTGACGTCCACTAGAATGGACATTTATAAAAGGGCTGTTATTTGAAAACTTGAATTATTGAATTGCTTTCAGAACTAATGATATAGTTCCTCACATGTTAATAAACAAGAATATATATGATTTTCATGGTAAAAATTACAATTATTCAACAATATTTGACTTCTCCTCCTGCATCTATACAATTTTGTTTTTCGTATGCCAGCCATTTTGGATGAAAAGAAAGAGGAACTTCCCAGCATGCAATTTTAACCAATGACATATCACTGGACAGACCAGGATGTCCTCTGTACAGCACATCAGGGATTGATAGAGTAGCTCAAAAGAGTAAAAGAAGATGCATGTTAACAAAATGTCCACTACATTGTCAATGGGCTGGGTCCCAGGAGGATATGACTACCACATGATAACTGAGTGAATGTAAAATGTAAGGATACAGTTATGAAGACATATCTGACATTTCCACTGGGTGACTCACTCCTAAAATAACATTACTTTCTGAAGCACAATTTAAAATGTATGCGGTTTAAAATCTCAAATTAGATCTATTGTCCATCTATATTTAGATTATTATTTAATGGAAACCGTCCACAATCAAAGAGTCACTCGAAGTCAATCAAAGACTTACTTCACTTCAGGGTGATAGCAGGAAACCCCATCTAATCACTCAGAGAGTATCTGGACAATCTGATCTGCAGTTTCAAAATAAAATACCTTTGAAGTCTCATATATGATCTATCGTCCTTCTGTTTGTATCCAACAGTTAACATGTTCCAATTACATTGAACCAGAATTGTCTTTAACAGTGAAGACAATTGGATATGTTAATGAGATGTTGACCGCAAAACTCAAAATGTCCCCGGTTTTAATTTTGAAAATCTGGTCGCCTTACATTACAGAGAGTTGGAGATGAATGAAATGAATACAGAACATAATTGAAGGTGTTTGTGTTCGAATGAAAGAATAGAATAGAATATATGTGTAGTGTCATCATACAAAGTACAATGAAATGCCTTTGGCTGCTCTCACTGCAGTAAAAGATAGACACAAATAAATAAGAGTGGTACAAGCAGAGGTTGTAGCGATGACTGCAACGAGATAAAATCTCGATAAAAATGTACATATTTACACTTACAGTCGAAAAACTTGAAATATACAAAACTGTATAAATGTAGTGCATCATAAAGGGTTATAGTAACCAAAGGATGCAAGTAAAGTAGCCATAAATATTTCTAAATAGTAGTGGTTGCAGTCTTTCGGAGGGAAAAGGGTGAAGAGATGACGATAAACAAGAAAAGATGGATTCCTTCTATCGACGAGTTGAAACACATCACGAGAAAACGACCTTCTGTAGAAGCCGACACCAGCTTTAACAACGACATCATCCTTGACGAGGAACAACAGACCTGCGTATTGTCACTTTTAAAGCTGTGAACCTTCATCAGCCCTCCTGTTTTAGAGCTTACCCACAAGGCCCATTAGCCTTAATACAGGGCTGCAATACACCAGAGGACATATAGGTTTTACTATATACGCCACCTTTATGAGATACAAGAGTCAATGGCCCGTCCAGAGGCGCTGGGCCTTGACTGAAAGCAGGACACGGCGAGGACAAACCCGAGTGCAAAAGGTGTGTGTGTGTGTGTATGTTTAAATCCATGGTTGTACAGTATAGGTGTGTGTGTGAATTCTACACTCTTTATGTGCGTGTGCGCTGTACAGCATGTGTGTCAATCTCCAGGCGTTATTACAGTATACCTGCCTTGTCAGATATGGAATACGAGGACCTGAAATGCAATCGTTGCCACAAGCACACAGGTCACTCATAAAACACTGCCGCTCAATGACATCTCCATCATCGTGATGTTATAAGCTGTCACACTCTCCAGCATGCCTATTAGCCTCGAGGCCAACGCATCAAAAAGGCTTATTATGGAGGTCATATGCATCGTGTGTGTGTGTGTGTGTGTGTGTGTGTGTACCTATAGTGTAGTGTATGTGGGTGGTTTAGAAAAAAGCAGCATGAATGTAAAATGTGTGTTTCAGTTGGATTCCTTCTTTTCTTCACATCTTCTGATTTTATGTTCTGCCCCAGAAGTCTCTCCTGCCATCTGTCTCCTCTCCCGCCACACCTGTCTGCTGTCTTTCCAGAGGAGGAGAGGGAGAGACAGATAGTGAGGGGGGAGGGATAGCAGGGAGGCAGAGCAGACTGCACTTTGTATTCTGCGGGTCGTGTATGAATGCAAAGGAAATGCAGCCGTCCTGACGTTTGGCAGATCCAATGGCGCAACGCCTGGAAGGACTTCATGGAGGAGCGCTTGTATGTCGCTCGGCTGTGAAAGATAACAGCGGGGGGCTGCTCTATGATTCCATCTAAACCACCAATTTAGTTTTTCCAATTTAACCGTACAAAATCGACCTACTTGTGTCACCTGATTTAGGTCTCATAGCTACACATGTTTTCCTTTTTGTAAATACATTTCCACTGAAGGTGTTTTAGCATTTGATAGATGGGCTTTGGATTAATTTCACTGTAGAAAACGTCTGGAAACTGGAGGATTAAAAGAAAAAATGAATTCTGTTATCCCTCGCCCTAATCTGCAATCTAATCTAAAGCACTTCCAGGTAACCACATTACTTCCTGTATCCCCACGCCGGCAGCTCCCGGAGGTCACTTTGATTAGCACCGTACATGTTCATCTGGGCATCATACTAATGTGTGCATTAAATGCATATAAGTACGCTAAATTAGACTAAGAGGAAATGTATCCGGACTAGTCATGCTGTACATTCGGTCAAAGCACCATGTTTTCCCTTATCGCCGCTCTGAAGCCACGACCAGCAATGAAACATGGTATAATTCAGAACGCTGTATTGTGACACGCAGAGGAAGATACAGACTGAGATGAATGAGGCGCAGTCAAACAGAGACAAACGCAGCGGTCACACTTGTGTACATCACACTCGCCCGGAGCTTAAAACCGGGCGAAGAGTCCCACCACATTTTATTTGTATTCCCGAAAGCAATGACTTTAATTTGTAGTATAAACAAAAGCTCTATGTCTAAAACCCCTCTGGATCTGGAACAACAGCGGTAATCCCTCGCTGTCTTGCTGGCACTCTATCACCCCCCCCACACCCCACCCTGCTACCTGAACACAGTCTCAGCCTGATAAGCGTTTGCTTCCGCATCCAGGCACATGTCTGAAGCTGGAAGTGAGCCGGAATCAACAATTAAACGATTATTCAGAGGCTGCGATTCTGCAACGCAATCAGAGGAGACTAGATGTGTTGCCAAGAACAATATGTAGATTTGACAGAATTCACGGCAGGAAGTGCTTATCTGTGAACCACCTGCTGCTGAAACAACAACCTGTAGGAGCAGCTTCCACCATGAGGTACATGTGCTCCTGCACATAAAGTCAAGAACAATTTGTACTCGCTGTGGTGGATTTGCATAAAACACGCAATGTGCCAAAGTGCAACGTATCAGCACAAACAGCTTGACAGGTGGACCTCCAATCCAACACGTCTTATCAAACCCAGAGTCTATTGTTGGCTTTCTACTATTACATTAAAAGTGAGTGTTCATTCCCACAAACGTCTTAGGAATATTTAAGTTAAGTACATCCTTAAGAGACTAACCCAGCTGGAGTGTTTTCAGCACCGGAACACTTCATTTAAAAAGGTTTATTTCGTTATGGAACACTTTTAAATAGAAGGAAATGTTATGTTGGCAAACACTATAAAGCAGGCTTTCACTTAATCATTCACGTGAAATAAAAGTGAGAGGCAATGAGCGAAGAAATGATTGAACAACTCGGCAGAGGTATATTAAATGGTAAATAAGTTGAGATTGAAAAACGAATACTTTTTTTAAAGTTATGAAACAATGGAATGCTTCGGGGTGGAACGTCCCATAATTGACTACTCTCTCGTTAGTATATTAATTTGTGCCCCGTTCCCTGCGGAGGAAAGAGCACGACGTTATGGCCTGTGTACGTGCATCTGTGTTTGTGTGAGTGTCCGTCTCTCTCCAGAAATTCAATTTGTGGATGTCTCGTGCCAGTCACTTACTAATTTGTCTAAGCACAGCGTCGGGAGTGAGAAACTACTGCCCGTAAAATAGGCTTTGGCTTCAGGAGGCTGCTTCTAAAAGCAGATGCTTCAAGGACGGAGGGGAGGAGAAGAGAGGAGGAGAGGGGAGGGGAGGGGAGGGGGGGGAAGGAGTCGACCCCGTTAAAGAGGATGAACGGAAAGAGAGGAAGAAGATGAGGGCTTGGAGGAAAGGAGGCAAAGTAAGGGGAGAAAATGGAGGAGAAGAACAGAATTAAGAAAGATGACAGAGGCCTTTCACTGTATGAAAAACAAGAGCAATGTTTCTTATTAAGGAATTACTAATAACTTTATTTAAATAATGTTAGAAACTAAAAAAGTTGACGGAAGTGAGAAGAGTAAAGACGGGACATTGGCCGCATAATTTAGCCTTTCAACTCTTCACGAATGGTACTTGAGCTGCGTAAAGCCCATCACGTAACCACTTATGAAAATTAGGTCATTTATTATGCTAATTAAAGCACTAATTAACTATTTTTAAATGGCAGTACGCTTGTCTTTGCATTACTGCTCAACGTTATTAATATTAATGTTATCTAAGAGCATTAGGAAGCTCTGTTGTGTTTTTGAAAAATGTGCTTTTCTTGATTAAAATGAATATGTATGCATTAAAGCACAGATTGAATGTTAGATTGCTGTTGCAGAAGTCAAACAGAAGCCTCACTGGCAAAACAAACACTTGTCTTTTGTATTCTTATTAATTGAATACATTATAATCAATTGTAGCAATGCCATCTTAACAAATACACATACACACATATTAAAGGGGCCTTATTATGCTAATTTCAGGTTTCATAAATGTATGTAGTATCTCTACTCGGACATGTTTTAATGTTCAAAAAGCTCTTTATTTTTCTCATACTCTTTCCACCCTCTGTCTGAAACCAGAGCTCAGTCTGCTCGGATTGGTTAGCTGGCCGGCTCTGTTGTGATTGGTTGACCGCTCAGAGATGTCCCACGTACCCCAAAAGCAAAAATAGGGCCCCTTAAACGTACTTACATACTGATGTCCAATTATATGACAGTAGTGTACAAATACGTCGCAGTCTGAAACGGTTGGGGTGCTAATTTGCGAAAATAAAAAAATCTTGAATGTGTTTCTTTAAGAGCCAAGTGATGTGAATACAGTCCAATGGAGTGTGATAAGCAGTTTTACCACAGTCTGGTTCACTCTCTGGTCCCTGCTCAACAGCAAAGTGAAACACCGCAGATTGATGCCTTAAAGCGGTGAGAGTGAGCAGATGGCCACCTGGACGACTGAAGCTACATGACTCCCAGCATCAATCTGCAGCCTCAGAAGAACACTCCGTGAAGCCGAGGGGTGTCTGCTAATGGCGGCCCACTGACGGAACAGTCGCATGTATAAAGCGCTGATGGGATATTGTTAGAGAGCTTTTGGACAGCTTAATGCGGCCGCCTCTCTGACTCATGAAGCTCAGCCATCAGAGAGACTAATTGAGGGCAAGCCAGAGGCTAACCCATCTTTTGTACACTCACTAAATTATTCGGTTACCTCTGTAATATGGAAATTAGCGCCTCAATGTGAAGGGGCGGAGGGTTTGGAATAAATGTTTTAGAAATGCTGTCCGAGTTGTCCGAAAAGTGTGTTTCTGTATCCGAGTTTTAGAGCATTTGGTCAACACACACGCAATCACTCACACACACACACACACACACACACACACACACACACACACACTGTTTGATGCTTACTGCTGTCATTGCCAGTACGTGGTAATGAGAAGGCAACAGAAAGTAAAATCACATCATGAAACATGGAAGACCCAGATGCTGAATACATCTAAAACCAAACCAGATTTTCAAAGACTTAGGAGCAACATAATTCCCAGAGAAACCTCGTGTCTGAACTCGTGGCTCCAAACACGTCTCCCTAAAACTTCTCCCGCAGCCTCTGAAGCGGCGTCCCAAATTCTCTTAGTAGTCCTTGCCACGGTAATAATCAGCAGATCCGTCGCCCCGGCAGCGTTCAGACGTGTGTTTACCACCAGGCGGCCCCGCTCCTCAGGATGCATCACGTCATGTAAAACTAAGTATCAAGTAAAACCCCAGACACAGCTGCTGCCAAAAGCCGTATGCGCGTTGCATTGGGGAACGACTGAAACAGCATAGTGGTGTGTCTCTGTAGTGTCGCTATGCATGCATGCATGAGAGAGCATGCACATGGGACAAGTAAGCAAGGATTTGTTGTCAGTGTTTTGTATAAAGCACATATCGTACAGTGTGTATGTCTGAATATGTGATAACGTGTATGTGGAGCCCGGTTTCCTCTGAAGCCGTGCAGATTCTGCCTCTGGGATGTTATGTTTGAATGGCACAATTCCTCTCAAATGCTAAGAATATATTGTTCACTTCCCCGTGTCTCTTAAGCCGAGCACTAACCTGCTCTCTTTTACATTTCTCTGCCACAAACTTTCATTCCTGATCTCTACTTTTCACTTTGACTTTCTCTGCCTCTGCCTCCTCATCCCTCTTCTCGAGGTGAAGACATTACAGAGATCCTCTCCTCTCAGCCTCTATTGATTTCCAACTCAGCTTACCGAAATCAATAAATCACCAATTGGATCAAAACGAGACGAGAGGGTGAGGCGGAAGAAGGGTGGAGAGGAAAAGGAAAGTTGCAGTGAAAGAGGGATAAGCCATAATAAAGGATTAAGTGTTAATATTGAGTGATTCTGCAACACGCTGGATTAAGGAATACTAAAAAAAAATGAGAGTTGAGGATGCTTCCTGAGCGAAGTCATGGCCTCACAAGCTCAGGCTCTTATAAATAAAAGCAGAAACTCATCACAGGCTTCAGGGCGCTTCACTCACAGTAAATTAAGACGGATAATAACATAATCAGGATGTGTGGGCGTGCGTGTGTGCGTGCGTGTGTGTGTGTGTGTGTGTGTGTGAGAGAGAGGTGCTCTGATCTTTATTGACTGGCCTGGGGGAAATGGTCTTGTTTGATGGAGGAGATTATTCTCTGATAGAAAAAGGGAGAGAGGAGCCATCAGAGCCCAGACTATCTCTCTCAGTTACTGTAATTTCATACAGGTGCCAACTCTCTCTCACACACACACTCACACACACACACACACACACACACACACACACACACACCACACACACACACACACACACACACACACACACACACACACACACACGTGCAGACTTAGACACGGACCATCTTCCAACAGACGGACAGCAGTGTCTGGCAATTAACCTGGCGTCTTCCTAATTCAGACTGATTGTGGCTGCTGCTTGTGTGTGTGTGTGTGTGTGCGTGCGTGTTTGTGTGTGCGTGTGTGTGTCTGTTTCTGGTGATGTGGTTGTGTCTGAGCTCTCGCTAAGTGAGACACTTCCTGAACTCTGGCCACTGGGATGTAACATCGTAGAGATAAATGATTTTTAGACACATTACGCCGCAACACACAGACCAATAAAACGTTTCCTGGAACGCGTTGAGGACTGGCCCAAAGGGATTGTTCAATGAATTGTCAATAAAGCGTGTTGGCTAGTGGGGATCTGTAAAAGTCTGTTAGCATTGTGTGCAGTTCATAATAATGCTAACGATCATTTAAAGCAAAGAGTACTTGGACTTGAAGATGGCTAAAGACGTGGAAAGCAAATCGTGTTGATGTTGCAGAGACAATTGGAGTTAAGAGTTAACCTTTAAGATAGTTCATGGTTACCGATTAAATAGTGCAGTAAACTGGAGGGAAACGACTTGTGAGAAAGCATGACGACGGCAGACAGACGTTTCTAGCAGCCGGTTAGGAGCCTTGATTTCTAGACAACAAAGCTACCAAAAAGTAAAGTTGCATGATAATATTTCGTAGAATAACTTAAGAAGCCGACTGACACCAAACCCTGAGTGAAAAGTGATGTAAACTGGATTCTGTTTCATGATGTCCCGTTTTTACAACATTCTTACATCAGTAAGCATACTGACTGATGCCTCAACGTCTGCCTCCCAGGTGTGACTGGAGAGGACTGTGATGTGGTGACTATTCGTGGAGTTGAGGGCGAAGGGTTTTTGAAAATGTTGTGGGAAAGGGGTTTGCGGGACCCTTACCTCCTAAGTGGTAGGTTCCTCCCGTGGTGATGGTGAGAGGAGAAGTGGAGCGCACTGCAGACGCCTCCTCGCCATCTACGGTCAACATGGCAAAGTTCTCCCTGGCAACCAAACGTACGGCGTGCCATTGGCCGTCGTTGAGGCCTGAACCTGGAGCGGGGCACAGATGAAAACACCTTCAGAAAACACACACTGCAGACTGTGAACAAGGTGAGAGATTCGAGTGTTTCCGGTGAGACTTTGATTCCGGCAAAAACATAATGATCCAAGTCAAATCATAAAGCACCAGCACACTATTTAATTCATGAACAGGTCCACATTGAAGCCTGGTGAACGTTGTTATAGGAGAATAGAGGAGTACTGGAGGACTCGGAGGGATGTGGGTGGTGGGAAATACAATTTCAGTGAGTGATGTGTGGCTATCTCTCTGTTTACTTTCCACATTGAACTGCTGTGTGTTCCTCCATCTCAGCTGCCTGGCGAGCGTGGCTTCAGACAGACGGGAGACATGTTCTGTAAAGAAACATCTTCCCGTCTGTACCGCATGTTCTCTTCACTTCACATGCTCCCAAACTCTTCCTCGCTTCTCTTTTGTTCCTTCCTTCTCTCCCCCAGCTTCCAGTCTCAAGGCCTCGGTGTCTCGACTCCATTAGCTCTCAGAAAACCCTTTTGCATCTAAGTGTGTGTGTGTGTGTTTTCTATCTGTGCATGCAGGCTGTGAGCACTCTGCAACTGTATACACGCTGTCTGTATATGTCAATGCAGTGTGAGTGTATGCAAGTGTTGTGCTTTCCTTTCTCTCTCTCCCCTCGTAGCCGCGCTCCATTAAATATGAGTGATGTTTTGGAAAGGGACATTACTACTGGAGCCGAGAGAGAAGCCGGCTCGCTGTCATCACCCTCCCCTCTATACATCACCTCCCACTGACACCAATCTCTATTCATCCTTCCCTCCCTGCCTCCCTCTGTCCCCGATTCGTTCTCCCGTCGCTCCATCTTTATTTCCTTTCCTACATTTCACTTTTCTCTATTTTCTATCCGTCTCCTCTCCACTCTTGTGGTCATCTGCTGCATTGTCTGTCTTTTTCAATTCATCTCCACTCCCTGCTTCACTAACCGCAATGCATCGATAGTGAGGACACAGTTCAAGGTACGGTCACATGTCACAAATCCATTGCAGCAGAGTGTATTTACTCATGGGTCAGTATGCAAGTCGATACACATGTACCTCAACTTGCGACATGTGTCGATACATTGGACCCGTGTGTGTAAGAGTGTGTGCGCTCAGCCTCTCAAAGAGACACTTTTTTTAATTTCCTCCCAGAATGCACTCTGAGTGCCTGGAGTTTGTGTCAGTAGGGAGTCTACACTAATTAATCTCCATCAGCAAGGGGACGATTCGTGTGTGTGTGTGTGTGTGTGTGTGTGTGTGTGTGTGTGTGTGTGTGTGTGTGTGATCATGAAAGTGACAACAGGACTTAAGAGCCAAGGTGGCCGCCTGCTGAGAGGTGTGACCGCTGTGGCCTTGTTCACGGCGATGCTGGTTTAATATGCACCGTTAATTTAGGTTGAGCAACAGCTTGAAATAAATAATGACAGGGAATCAGAGGAAGCTTTTCTGGATATGATATGTTCTGGTTAAAAGTGCTGCTCCACTGGAAATCTCATTTCCGCCTGTATATAGGTTTGATGTAATCACTAACCAGCGTTGTGCTCCATCCCCTCCCCGTCTGTAACCTCTGAAACGTAATGGAAAATAGATACCGAGTAACCTCGTGTCCCCTCATCTGTTTTACATCACCTGCAATAGCTTTGAATGATGAGCTTATGTGTGATGCCGGTGTTATTGAATCGTCCCACTCACTGCTGCACGGACGCAAACAAAGACACACACATATGTGGTGCAATCGTTCTGTCACACACACCTAACACAAAGGCCCACACACCGGCTGTGAAGCAGAGATAACAACGAATTGAGATAATAACGGAGTAAAAGGAGGAAGATAATTGTTCAGATTTGAGGAGATAAGACTGTTTCATGGCTTTGTGTTAAGTCGTCATGCACGCGCTGCTAAAGAGAGAAGCTGACCACTGCTCTGTGGCAAGAGTGCATTCCCAACAGAACATTAACCCATTCAAACATCCGAAAGGGTGAGAATTATTTTACATAATACATAATGAAATGTGGACCTGCAGTAATTATATATTTTGAGAATTTTCAAATAACATTTGATCCAGATACTCTCATGACATGTTAGCACTTCTGACTCGTGCCTTTCTGGAAGGAAAAACAACTTTAAAGGTGACAATAAAACATTTGTATTCACAATTCCATTCAAGGATTTTGTTTACTGAACATTATTCATTATTTATGAATGCAGTCAGATTTCAATAGACTGGATTTGGAGAATTTGCCATGTTTTCTTGAATTCTAGATAATAAACACACTGCCCATCTGGATAAACAAGATGAATATTTATGAGAGCTCTACTTATTTCATAGTGGCATACTGTAATAAACACAACTTCATATTATTAAATACCCACAATTAAACACCAACGTACGATTTCCCTTTTTACTACTCTTTTATTTTAACTACCGTACTTTCCGGACTATACAGCGCACCTGCATGTAAGCCGCAGCAGCTAAACTGTCCGTCTGTCTTGCTCTCGTTCTGTCTCTCGGTTCCACTTTTACTTTGGCGTGCTACCTGTCTCGCTCTTTTCCGGCCTCCAGCTTTTCCCGCCGCTTAAAGGTGGCGGGCGCGGACCGGCCATAGAGCCCATAGCGTAACTTAAAGGTGGTTAAATGTACCTGTAAAATCCATAGATTTAGGAGGTTCCCTAGTGGCCGTTAGCTGTACAACAAAAACGGGGGAAAAAGTTGCGGCTTATAGTCCGAAAAGTACGGTACCTTCATCACTTCAAGTGTTATTTGTAAAAATAAAAGTGATATCCCTTTAAGACATGTTATTGAGTTGGCATTGGGGTCATTGGAGTTTGTTTATTTTGGAAGGGAAATCATTCTTGCAGTAACAGCTGTGGTCGTTGGATCAGCCTCGCTTCCTAAATATGGTCAGGCAGGGAGGGCCTTCTTGTCCCAAACCAGTACATTATAAATAATAGGTGAGGTGTTTGGCTCACAACACCTGTGGTCAGCGGGAGACACACTTTTGAATCAGATTCTATTTCATTTCTTCCAGGTGTTTGTGGCGGCTGAGGTTTCACAATGAGGGGTGCTGTGCTGCTGCTGCTGCTGCTGTTCTGTGTGTCTGCGGAGGGCGGAGGACTGGACCGAGGTTCACAGAACAGTGTGCTGGCTGAGAGCGAAATCTGGAGTGAGCTGAGAGCTATACAGGACAGGGTGGGGGAGCAAGAGGTTGAGCTGCAGACCCACAGAGACAGCGTTGCCAGTCTGGAGATAGAGAACCGAGGTAAGATATCAACAGTCTCTGTGATGTTTGGGATGGGGTTGCAATGATAGATAATACGCCAAATGATATTCTACTTCGACGGGTGGCGCAGTGGTCTGTGCATCTGATCATCAGATCAAGGGGAATGCTGGGGAACTCCAGTTCGAAACCCGCATGTATAAAAAACATGTGTAATGTGTATCTGTAAAGCGCTTTGAGCACTGGAAAAGCGCTGTAATAAATGTAAGGAATTATTATTACTTGGGTCGTAAATTCCCCAAAAATGTGAAAAACGTTAAGCACAACAAGAACATATTCACATTTGAGAAGCTTAAACCAATGACTATTGAGCATTTTTGATTTAAGAAATACTGCTTGATGATGATTTGAGTCCTCTTTATTGTGACACAAGCACATAGTAAAGCACAACGAGTACAATTTGGACTCTGCGTTTATGAAAAATGCGGAGGAGGCTGAGATAGCAGAACACAAATCAAAATGACAGACTTGGTGATACTAGGACATCTTGAAAGAGCGGTTGCGAAATGATTGTCTCATCCTGACAGCCCTGGTTTCCAGAGTCTCAGCCAGCGAGGAGCAGCTGGCGGCTCTCAGGGCGGAGCTGGAGGTTTCTAAGAATGAACTTCAGCTGGATGAGACTGCAATGAGATCATCAGGTATGATAACAGATGGTCAACCTTAAAACAATAAAAGACTAAACATAAAAGTGACTTGTATGACTTCCTCGTGAAAATAACCATGTGTTTACTATTGGTTTCTTTAACATGTATTCCATTGTGTGTTTTCAGACACTAAGGTGGCTTTCTCTGCTGCTTTGAGTTCTGGGAAGTTTGGACCTTACAATACTGAAACTGCACTTGTCTACAGAAGATCCATCACCAATCTTGGCGGGGCTTACAGCACAAACACAGGTGGGCAAAAAAGCAAGCATCTTAATATTTCTAGAGACACATAAAGCTGACGTTTGTCCTCCTCTGCTGCTGCAGGTGTGTTCACAGCCCCCGTCGAAGGAGCCTACTACTTCCGCTTCACTGCTATGAACAACAAGCACGGAGAGAATATGGCAGTTAACCTGTACCGTAATAGTCAGAGAATTATACATAACTCTAAGCAGAATGATGGTAATACTTTCCTTTCCAATGCTGCGGTTCTCCATCTGAATCAGGGAGACGAGGTCTATATGCGTCTCCATGTAAACTGTGGTCTTTTTGAAAATGATGACACCTACAACACCTTCAGTGGGTTCATGCTGTATTCTATGTGATCCTCAAATGTAATCCAAACAACACCAATGGTTGATTTCTAAACTTTAAAATGTGTCGATTTTATTCTTACTTTGTCAACGTTGTCCTTGGCTTGCTCAGTGTAATCAAGCCATGTAGATACGAAGAAGAAAGAAGTTGACGAGTGAATCTGGAATCAATGAATAAATAAACTGATTTGTGAACATCATCATGCTGTGTTGTTGTTTATCGACTCCTGGCAGTACTGGAAACACATCTACAGCTGTAAAGATGAACAATAAGCATATTTATGTGCACATATCCGAATGTTATAAAAAAACTCATCTGGAAAAGCTTACTTTGTGTCTTGGGACATTTTCAAGCGACCCTCTACTGAGCTAATCCAAATGACCTAATTACGTTAGTGCTGTTTTAATAAAATATGTCTTAATTGCAATATATGGAAAACATAATTAGGTCTGCATTTAAACGTTTAGGTGAGTAGTAACTTCTCTGAATAGCTGGACGACTGCAACTGAGTTATATCCCACATGTCAGAGTGAAATACGGCATGTTTTCACAAATGAATAATAAAAACTAGATGAAGTAAGAAACTCAGAAAAGATTCCTTGCACACCTGTACACGAGGACAATTAACTTCCACTTCCCACTGGTGTATTCAAGACCGAATGTAAAGTGTGTTAATGATTAATGTTACAAAAAGCAATGAAATGCACAACAACAACTTCTATTATTGTTTGTCTTCTAAACTCGCTTTTGAGACTTCAGAGCACTTTAACTTCAGAGTATTTCATATGAGGCTCGCTGGATTTAAAAGAGTAATATATATGTAAGTAACAAATACAGTATTTGCATGCTTTACAGATACGCTATTTTCTTTTTCACTTCGGGGACTATATATAGTCCCTGCTAAACGATATTAGGCTAGGGAAATATTTCATCCAATACTTATACAATTTAGAGATATCAGTAGATGTTCTCCATTGTATTAAAAAAGCACCTTTTGTCGTTCTCATTATAACGTAACAAGTAGAGAAATTGGTTTTAAAATGATTAGTTTAGTGGAATAAATACAAAGAAACCAATTTAGAGTTAGACTTTAAACTGTATCGGGACCAAAGAGAAGAAGGATGAATTATATGTTCCTCCATTTAGGACACAATGTTATATTATAATATTAATTGTAAATGGAAGTATTCATAACCAAGTAACCTGGATTCTGTTCTTGGTCCCCTCCTCTTCTCCCTGTACACAAACTCGCTCGGATCAGTCATTAGCCCGCACGGTTTTTCATACCACGGCTACGCTGACGACACCCAATGCATTCTGTCCTTTCCCCGCTCAGAGACCCAGGTCATGGTTAAACCGTACACCCCAGCGCGTGCTCTACGCTCTGCATCAGCCAAACGACTCGCTGCACCCTCACTGCGAAGGGGACCCAAGTTCCCATCAGCAGAAACACGTGGGTTTGCTATCCTGGCTCCAAGATGGTGGAATGAGCTCCCCGTTGACATCAGGACAGCAGAAAGCTCACACACCTTCCGGCGCAGACTGAAAACTCATCTCTTTCGACTCCACCTCGAGCGATAGAATTACTAACAAAGAACTGCTAACAGAGCACTTATATACGAACAAAGGACTGGCTTATCTAAAGCCAGTTGAGTAGCACTTGAAATGTTTGGCTCTATGAAACCTGATGTACTTTATGATTCTGTTTTCTTCAAGGTTGTGTCTTCCTGGTCGAATGTACTTATTGGAAGTCGCTTTGGATAAACGCGTCAGCTAAATGCAATGTAATGTAATGTATTGCTTGTAATGATAAACACACCACGTTTAACTACACAGTGTTACATATGAAATGATAAACAGCTGATATGACTTTAACATGCGATGTTTTTCACACAGTGAACTCAATAGTATGATCACAGTACCTGTGGAAAACCAGCCATCTTTAACTGTATCAATGCCAGACTCTGAAGATAAATTAGTCAAAATGTAACTGAGGGAAAGCGGGTTTGATTGATCCACTATCAGCAGCTGCAGTCTACTGGAGCTTCACACGGTCCCATTACTCAAAGAGCGTTCAGTGCAGAAGAGAGCAGGCTCAGGAGGGAGGTGTCACAGAAAGTCTATTAAAGCATTAAGGGCCGAGCAGCAGCATCACTGACACCTGGGCCAGGGCTGCAGGCGTGGAGGGACATGTTCATATTACGGAGAGAGGAGCTGAGTGTCACCCAGACTCAGAGGGGGGGGGAGAACACCGGGAAAACAAATGGTTCTGCTCATGATGAAGCTGATGTATGCACTTTAAAAGATGTCTTCTTAGTGAGGGGATGTGCTTTGCATTTAACATGTTAACTATTAAACCCCTGAACTCTGTAAAGAATATCCATAAACATTCCTCTGTGTGCAAATTATTTACATATTCCATTTACTTGTATATAGACTTCTTGCACTATTTCTATGTTACTTTATTTACTTTCACATCTTAAAACATTCTCTTTCACTATTTTATTAATTCTATGTCCTATATATATATTCATGTTGCACTGTTGGAGGAGCATGTGATAAGTACACTGTAGCTAATGTGCACATGACAATAAAGCCTTGAAACTTGAATACTAATAATAATAATAATAAAAATAATAATAATAATGATAATAAATGTAATTTCCAAGCGCTTCTTCAGGTGCTCAAAGACGCTTTACAGTGGTGATAAAACGAGATATAATAGAATACACACATATTAAAACAGCAACACAACATCATTCACAAATAAAAAGCCAGTCTGAAGAGGTGTGTGGTGGTCAGTGTTTTGAAGGTGGGGGGGTCGGTGCAGTCTCTGATGTGTTGTGGAAGGGAGTTCCAGAGGGTGGGGGCAGCGATGGAGAAGTCTAATGTTTTATTCAACTGATTGGACCTTATGTGTGCTCTACCTCAGAGAGAGAGATTCAGCAGATTGTTTGCACTGAACACGTGGCTTTCAACTGTCTGTACTGACCATTCTGTTCATTTTATTGACAATTTTAACTTTTTCTGGGACCGCAGACATCTTTTCAAGGCAAATGGAGTTTGCCTGAACAAGTCAGGAGTGAAATTGTTTATCTCTAACATATTCAACTGCCTGCGTCATCAATCTGTTCCCTCTGCCAAGGACAAGCGGCAAGAGGAATCCAAACAGGAGAAAGTCACAACACATCGCGCGAACCTTGAAGAATTATCACTGCACCCGCCTGAGGAATGTTCTGATTATGGGAGACATATGAGACACACGGAGGAGTCTCCACTGCCCGTCACCCGCCCCCCTGTCAACGCCTTTGAGGATACTCCGTTCACCCTTTCACCCTCTCCCACCCTCCTGGAGATCGCTTGATCGGGTTGGCACCGATTCCTTCCTGGAGTTCAAAGACGATAAGGCGATACGCAGGATTGGCAGGTCCGCTGCAACTCTGACTACTTTTAAATCCAGGCTGAAGACTTTTCTTTTTGTCGCTGCTTTTAATTGAACTATTCATATCTTAGACTGCACTGTAACTTTTATCCATGTACTTTTTCTTGTAATGTTTATTTTATTAGCTTTTCTTTTTAATGACTGATTTTAAATGCCATTTTCATAATGTCTTTCTTTTTTTGGCAGCATGTCCTTTACCCCCGCTCCTCAACGACGCCCACCAAAATCACTGCGGAGACGCGCACTATCTCCCCCGTCCTCATCACCGTGCCTACGTCAAACACTGGCAGCATGTCCTCTACCCCCGCACCATCTCCCCCGTCTCCATCACCGTGCCTACGTCAACCACCTCCCCTCCCTTCTCCGAAGCCTGATAAGGATGTTTGTGTACAAAATAAAACAAACTCTTACTGATATGTGCTGGGTTCAGGCTCAAGGGCGTATGGCACTCTCAACTCTTTCCAGGACATGCCGGGGCCCTGCCTGCCAGTAGCTTTGCCGATATCTGTGTTGATAGGTAATAGATTATGAGCGGTGAATCATCTTAGAAACAGGAAGCGCTCAAACGTTTGTGTGAGTTTATCAAATGTAGCAGTGATTCCATGTCAGCCACAGCTTGTTACAAACAACCTGACTGATAGTGTGTTTAACGAACTTAAACTAGCTTTATTAAATGTCAGGTCTTTGGCAGGAAAAACATGTTTAATCAATGATTGTATCACTGAGCACAATCTTGATTTTATGTTTTTAACAGAAACTTGGATTGAACAAAATAACAGTGCAGCTGTTCTTATCGAATCAACCCCTCCCAACTTTAGTTTTATGAGTCAGGAAAGAATGCATAAGAAAGGGGGTGGAGTTGCTATTCTGTTCAATGATTCCCTTCAATGCAGGAAGACATCTTATGGAAACTTTGATTCTTTTGAATATGTGGCCCTTCAGCTGAAATGCTCCTCTCGAGCTCGGTTCCCAAATATCTATAGACCACCCAAATACTGTGCAAGCTTTTTTGATGCCTTTACTGAACTGCTGTCTATAGTGTGTATTGACTTTGACCGTCTAGTCATTGTTGGTGATTTTAACATCCATGTTGACAACCCCCAGGACAGAGGGGCTAAAGAACTGTTTTGTGTTCTTGATAGCTATGGACTGACTCAGCATGTGACGGAGACCACGCACAATCAGGGGCACACTCTGGACTTAATTATCTCAAAGGGTCTGAATATCTCTCAGGTTGTGGTGACTGATGTTGCACTCTCTGATCATTCCTGTGTTTTATATAGGCGCATTCACACTGCGGTACTTTTCCCATAAGGGTTCATGCGAACTCTTTAGTTCGCATGAACTAAATACAGATCGCGTTCACACCGGAAAAAGTCCCTGGGGTGGATTAGGCAAATGAAGCCCCTTCTCTTCGCTTTCTTCGCCGCCCCTTCTTCTTCTTCTTCTTCTTCTTTTCTTCTTCTTCTTCTTCTTCTTCTTCTTCTTCTTCATCTTCTTCTTCTTCTTCTTCTTCTTCTTCTTCTTCTTCTCTTCTTCTTCTTCTTCTTCTTCTTCTTCTTCTTCTTCTTCTTCTTCTTCTTCTTCTTTTCTTCTTCTTCTCTTCTTCTTCTTCTTCTCTTCTTCTTTCTTCTTCTTCTTCTTCTTCTTCTTCTTCTTCTTCTTCTTCTTCTTTCTTCTTCTTTTCTTATCTTCTTCTTCTTCTTCTTCTTCTTCTTCTTCTTCTTCTTCTTCTTCTTCTTCTTCTCTTCTTCTTCTTCTTCTTCTTCTTCTTCTTCTTCTTCTTCTTCTTCTTCTTCTTCTTCTTCATTCTTCTTCTCTTCTTCTTCTTCTTCTTTCTTCTTCTTCTTCTTCTTCTTCTTCTTCTTCTTCTTCTCTTCTTCTTCTTCTTCTTCTCTTCTTCTTCTTCTTCTTCTTCTTCTTCTTCTTCTTCTTCTTCTTCTTCTTCTTCTTCTTCTTCTTCTCTTCTTCTTCTTCTTCTTCTTCTTCTTCTTCTTCTTCTTCTTGTTTACTGGCAGGCCGCAAACCACTTCACGGCGTATACTGCCGCCCAAAGTCCCCGGCCGGAAGTCCCCGGAGTTGGGGACTTCCGAGTAAATCGCCAGAACGCCGACACCTCCTCATCTCCACCGCTCCCATGTTTTATTTTGTGTTGCCATAAGTTAGTATCTCTGCGTTTCTGCGCTGGGCTAATGCTAATAATGCTAATGCGAGGATAATAAAATGGCGGCTTCACAAAACTTTTTGGGAGTTTTACGGGGCGTGGTTTGCAATCCGCCCAGCCAATCAGAAATATAGCTCTTTTCTCACAAAAGAGCCGCTCGAAAGTCCCTGCTCTCTAGCAGGGACTTTCGAGGGGGTAAAAAGGTTCGCATGAACTACTTTTAGTACCGGCTCTTTTTGGTGTGAACGCGATCATGAACTAAGTTCGCATGAACCTTTGTGGGAAAAGTAACGCAGTGTGAACGCGCCTTTTGAGAGCTCTATTTCTGTTCACAAAATCTTTCAAAAAGAGGTAACCTCAAAGCGATATTTAACTGAAAATACTAGGGAAATGTTTACTCAGAATTTTTCTTCCACACTTGCCCCTGCTAACATCTCAGTAAATGAGCTAGTAGATCATTTTCAAGAAAATATCTCCATGGAGAAAGGCCATGACCGTGAAAACAGAAAAAAGAGAATGTCGAAAAGCTGAACGCAGGTGGCGAAAAACAAATCTTCAGGTTCACTTTGAAATCTATAAATTATAATTTGGAATTGAAAAAAGCACGACAATCGTTCTTCTCTGACATCATTACCAAAAACAAAAACAACGCCCATGCCTTGTTTGCTACCGTCGACAGACTAACTAAACCCCCAGTGTCAGTAGCCTCTGAATTTCTATCCACCAGGGCGTGCAATGATTTTGCCTCCTTTTTCACTGACCAAATTCAGAAAATCAGACAAGCAGTCAATGCCTCTGCATCAGGTACAGCAAATGTGTCCACCTAACATCAATTCAGACATCATGACACAATTCCATCAGATGAATGATAAAAACCTAGAGGACATTATTCAACTTCTGAAGTCCTCCTCCTGCTGCCTTGATATTATTCCAACAGGATTGTTCAAAGATGTTTTTCGTTGCATGGCCTCAGATCTACTTCATATAGTAAACAAATCTCTTCACTCAGGTATTTTTCCACAGGCCCTGAAAACTGCAGTCATTAAACCGCTATTAAAAAAGAATAATCTAGATGCTTCAGTAATGAACAATTACAGGCCCATATCAAACCTCCCATTTCTAGGTAAAATCATTGAAAAAGTTGTTTTTCAACAGTTGAGTAATTTCTTGCATTTAAATAACTGTTTGGATGTGTTCCAGTCAGGCTTTCGTCCAAACCACAGCACTGAGACTGCTCTTGTAAAGGTCTTTAATGACATCCACTTAAACACAGACAGTGGCAGACTTCAGTGTTAATATTATTAGATCTCAGTGCTGCGTTTGACACTGCTGACCACAGCATATTACTTGACCGACTGGAAAACTGGGTGGGACTTTCGGAAACAGTTCTAAATTGGTTTGAATCCTACTTAAAGGACAGACACAACTTTGTTTCTATAGGTAAATACTAGGGCTGTCAGTTGTTTAAAATATTTAATCGCGATTAATCGCATGATTGTCCATAGTTAATCGCGATTAATCTGTTCTAAATGTACCTTAGAGGAATATTTTTATACTCTTATCAACATATGAGTGGACAAATATGCTTTCTGCAAATGTTTATTATCATTTGAACAATGACAAATATTCTCATGAATATTAAACAACCTCTGAACATTACAAATATTCGCCTCAATTCAACCTGGAACCTCTCTCATACAATAATACAATACAAAGTGTGTGTGTGTGCGTGTGTGTGTGTGTGTGTGTGTGTGTGTGTGTTTTGGTGTGTGTGCGCACAGATCCTGCCTGCATTTGTTTTTCATTTGTTGTGTGTGTGTGATGGATCGTTGGAGCTATGTGCAACTCAAGGCTTATGCTCGGGAGCTGCCTGGACGCTGCAATCATCTACGGATCACTATCCGTGCTGAATGTGCTGACTTTTCGTACAATGTCCCGCTGTCTGGCTTCCTGCATAAAGTCAAGTGCTCGGCGCAGTTGTGTGGATAGAGCGCTCCTCTGTTTTCATTTTAACAGCTCCTTATATCCATTAGCGCAGCTAGCTAGCACCAGATGCTAACAACAACAATGCACGTAAGGTCTCTCTCTCTTGCTCGCTCGGGCCACACATACACACACCCTCCCGGTCCTCGCGATGGCCAGTCACAAGCGGGCGGCAGGAGCGGGGCTGTCAGCATCAGCTTGTAAATGGTATTTTAAACTCGATGCTCTCTGAAACTACGGGGCGGCCGAGGAAAAAAAAATACACATGCGTTAATCGCGTTAAAATAATTAGTGGCGTTAATTTTTTTTATTAACGCGTTAACTTGACAGCCCTAGTAAAAACACATCTGAGTTGACAAATATGACATGTGGGGTTCCTCAAGGCTCCACCTTGGGACCTCTTCTCTTTAACATCTACATGCTACCACTGGCTCAGATAATGAAAAACAACAAAATAAGTTACCATAGCTATCCAGATGACACACACATTTACGTAACAATTTCACCAGGAGACTACGCTCCAATTCAAACACTGAATAAGTGCATTGAACAAATCAATGACTGGATGTGTCAGAACTTTCTCCAATTAAACAAAGATAAAACTGAGGTAATGGTTTTTGGAGCCAAGTCAGAACGTATAAAAGTTAGCAATGAGCTTCAGTCTGCAATGTTCAAAACAACAGATAAAGACAGAAATCTAGGTGTAGTCATGGACTCTGGCCGTGAGTTTCAACAATCACATTAAAACAGATACTAAATCAGCCTACTATCACCTAAAGAATATATCTAGGATTAGAAGACTAATGTCACAGCAGGATTTGGAAAAACTTGTCCAGGCTTTTATCTTCAGTAGACTCGACTACTGCAATGGTGTCTTCACAGGTCTCACTACAAAATCTATTAGGAAGCTGCAGCTGATTCAGAACGCCGCTGCTCGAGTCCTCACTAACACTAAGAAAGTGGATCACATCACTCCTGCTCTGAAGTCTTTACACTGGCTTCCTGTGTGTCAAAGAATATATTTCAAAATACTGCTGCTGGTTTATAAAGCACTGAATGGTTTAGGCCCAAAATACATTTCTGACCTCCTGCTAAACTATGAACCATCCAGATCTCTCAGGTCTTCAGGGACTGGTCAGCTTTCTGTCCCAGAGTCAGAACTAAACATGGAGAAGCAGCGTTCAGTTATTATGCTCCAAATATCTGGAACAAACTCCCAGAAACCTGCAGGTCCGCTGCAACTCTGACTACTTTCAAATCCAGGCTGAAGACTTTTCTTTTTGCCGCTGCTTTTAATTTAACTATTCATATCTTAGACTGCACTGTAACTTTTATCCATGTATTTTTTCTTGTAATGTTTATTTGATTAGCTTTTCTTTTTAATGACTGATTTTAAATGCCATTTTCTTAAAGTATTTCTTTTTTTGTAAAGCACTTTGAATTACCTTGTGTTTAAAAGTGCTATATAAATAAACTTGCCTTGCCTGCCTTGCCTTACCTCGGAATACCTGTGTACCAGAAGTACTCAGATGTTATACCTAAGTAATGGCAGCAATACCACATTGTGAAAAACTCTGTAAAAGCCCTGCATTCACAACCTTACTTCGGTAAAAGTACCAACGCATAGCTATCGACATATACTTAAAGTACCAAAAGTAGACATATGTTAATGTTCATTTATTAGTGGATTTATATTTTGCATCAGCGAATAATCTCAATTATGTAAAGGAACTAAAGCTGTCAGATACATGTACATTTTGTAATATAGGCTTCTGAAATGAAGTGGAAAATACGTATAAATCTCTTTCATGCATAGAGGTCACTACAGTGGACAGCGATTCAAAAGGTGTTTTCTTGTATATGCATTGTTTTGTTTTGCATAGTTGCACCATCAGCCCTAGGACCCTATTGCATCATCCCATACACTGCAACTCAGTGCCAAGTCAGTGTAAGTGTCTCTAAACCAAGATGGACGACAGAAAGCCACATGGACCAAGTCACCCATCTATATCCTGCCAATCCTTTTATGGAAAGCGTCCCCTGCAGGTATTAAAAAGGTGGTGACATCAAGTAACAACTAAGGAATCATATAATTCATAAATGATCAAAGTATTGATGTTATGTTTGCAGGAAATCATGGTTAACCACCTGTCCACTACAGTGGACGTCATGCATCACTGGCTATATTTCAACTACAATTCATACTGGTACTGCTGCTGTTGTTCCCAGGGCCGTCCCTCCCTACAGGCAGATCATGCAGACTGTGTGGGGCCTCACCTTGTGGAGGGGGCCACACCTTGTGGAGGGGGCCACACCTTGCGGAGGGGGGCCTCATCATCTAAGGCGCACCTATGTGCTTATGTGGCGCAATTAGGGTGGCGCGGCACGGTTTCGCCGCTGCGAGGCTCCACTAGCACTCATCAAATAACTGTGCGCGGGGCCTCAAATTGACCCCTGGCCCTGGTTATTCTTGAAAATACTTCATCTGCTATATATTTTTGGGCCGTAAATCAATATACTTATGTTATTATAATGTAATTTTAAATTTGCACAGCTTTAGTTATCATTTTTACAAAATGTACATCTCTTCAGTTCAAACCCTGAACACATACTGTCCACCTGAGTGGACATATAAAAAAAAAGTTCAAATCTTGTTTTTCATGCACCAAGAGCAATAATAACACTTGGTAAAAAAAATCCTGACTGAGGCTTTCATAATTCATGCATGAAATAAAGAAGCATGAAATGGACATACTTAAGTACCATTACAATTGCATTTAAGGACCTTTTTAATTCAAGACAATGTTTATAAGTACGTGCAAGTTATTTATTATAGTATGTTAGTGGGAGAATCATGAAAAAAACATATTTATTTTTGTATGACCAACTTTTAATTGTTTTTTTTCTTGTGCTCACAAAAGGGACTTATACAGATACAAATGATATAGACAATACAAAAATAAAAGAAATACAAAATATAGGGAATCCCTTTCCCATGCCACCCCGTCCCTCCCCCTTCCCACCCATCTTGCCATTTCACAGAAAGTCCTACCTGATGTTAGCAATTGTCTGAGTTCATCTGTCTATTATATTATATATATTATTTATATTATAGCATAACAATGTATCCATACAAAATACATTCACACCTTTTATTTTATCTGTTTAAGCTGAATTGCGATTAACTCTTAATAATCTACAATTGCACCAAGGTGTGCGTATATATGTACAATCACCATTTACATGAATGATAACACCCGATCAGCAGCTCTTTGAACAGCCTCTAATGTTTCCCCCTTAGCCTTAGGAGCAGAAGCGATTGACAGCTCTGAGATTAGTAGGTCATGGAAGGATGATATCCATTGCTTGATAAATAAAGTATGTGGGGGTTTCCATCGTATTACAATTATTTATTTGGCTGCTGTTAGACCAGCGAAAAGCACCCTTTTCTGATGGTTCTGCAGGTCAGGAGAAGAATCATCATTCAACAATACAATACTTGGGAGACAGGGTATGTGAACTCCATTAATCTCAGATACAATGTCAATAACCTGTTTCCAGAACGTTCTTACTGCAGTACATTCATAAACCATGTGTACATATGTGCCAATAGTCTGTTGGTTACAGAGAAGGCATATGGGGCTTGGAATCATCCTTAATTGACAGCATGTTCTGGTTGACAGGTAATATCTGTACATAATTTTGTACTGTATCAATTGGTGATTGTGGTTACGCGGTGTTAAGGAGATATTATTCCATATTCTCTTCCAATCAATAGTCTGCGTATCATTTTTTAGATCTGCGTTCCATACTGCAGAGATGTAAATATATCCGGTTAATGTATCTTGCAGCTTTTGATATATATATATATATATATATATATATATATGAAGTAGTGCCGCTCACACTGCTTGGACTTGATTTGTTGGCAGAGGTTGACTCCAAGGAATGCATGTGCGCATGGCAGTACTAGTTGCAAATAGAAAAAGAAAGAAGAGCCAGGCACATTATACGTGTCTTTCAATTATTGGAAGGACATCAAGCCGATGTCGTTGGTTATGTCAGAAAGATAATGTATCCCTCGAGTTTGCCATTGTGGGAATTGGATTGCTTTTTCCCCAATACGTAGCAACAGGTTATGAGAAATGGTTACTATGCCAATCTACAGACCAATTGCACAATTTCTCTACATGTTTCCACACTTGCCCAACAATTGGTCCAAATGTTTGCATACAGTCATGGCAGAAAATAAGACATCACCAAGTTTAAGGGGATAGACTATACTTCTTTCAATTGTAATCCAAGGTACTTTCATCAATCCAGTTTTTCAAGGCTCGAAGCGTAAAGGAGTAACAATAAAGCTCCAGATTGGGAACATTAAGGCCTCCACTGTTTGTGTCATATTGTAGAATTTTGTATCTGATTCTTGAGTATTGGTTTTTCCAAATATATTTTGAAATCCTATTCTGAAGTTTGTCCCAAAAACCGTCTGGTGGAGATAAAGGCAACATACTAGCTAAGAAATTGACTCTTGGTAGAACATTCATCTTTATGGTTGAAATTCGTCCCGCTAAAGAAATTGTTATATTAGGTCATCTTTAATTGTTGTATACATTATTGTGTAGTTCTTTGCTACTATTGTGTCTAATGAGGCATATATATCAATTCCCAAATACTTAAAGTGTTGGACGATCTGCAATTCTGTATTTAAGTTTAGTTCAACCATGGTACTATTGAGGAGTAAAATACATGATTTATTCAAATTGGTCTTGTAACCAGATATTGAACTAAATTGGGTAAAAATATTTAACAGCTTAGGAAGCGTAGTTGGTACCTCGTCCAAGTACAGTACTAGATCATCCGCATATAACGAAATGTTGTGGTCTGTGTCTTTTACAACTATATGTTTTACTTCTTTGGATAGTCTTATTTTCTGTGCAAGCGATTCTAGAGAAATTGCAAACAGAAGCGCGGAGACAGGGCAGCCTTGCCGTGTGCCACGTATAATTGGAAATCTAGGTGACCACTGATTGCCTGTCAGAACCATAGCACTTGGATTATTATATAGGATCTTCAACATAATCATACATTTTGCCCCAAACCCCATTCTTTGCATTGTATGCCACAAAAATGGCCATTCTAGCCTATCAAAAGCTTTTTCAGCATCGACTGATAAGACGGCGCAAGGCGATGTTATGTCTGCTGCAAAATGAATAACATGCAGTAGTCTCCTGATATTATCTGATGAGAATCGGTTTTTCATAAAGCCTGTTTGGTCATAATGTTGGAAGGACTTTCTCCAATCGTCGAGCAATTACTTTTGCATAAAGTAAAAAAAACATATTTATAATAAGATATCTGTATTATATATCTGTATTGAACTGTCGACCAGCTTTACTGTATCTTCACCAAAGGAAGTGAGATGTTCAGTGCTTCAGAAACGACGAAATACATAATTGTATCAGCGCCCCACTGATAATATGAAAACTATCAGAGGGAGTTATTATGGGAGATAAGCAGTGGCCAGGTGAATACTAATCAAATGCTCAGAGGAAGCACACAGATATCAGAGAGTAAGAAGCAACACTTATGATACTATCACATTACACATGGGAGAGAAGCGTTATTTTCTCACCCGGAACATTTCGGCAATATCACAATGTGTACAGTACCTTCCTTTCTACTCCCTCGTCCTCTCTCCTATTCTCTGCCTCCCATCCCGTTTAACCTCTCTCCTCTCCCACTGTTTCATATGATCCTGTATGTATAGTATAAATTAATGTAGTATCCTATAAATTCATGGGGCCCGCTGGCAATCCTGAATGTATCCTCCATTCCTAAATATGATGTCCTCCAAGGTAGTTTGCAGAATTGTAAACGTCCTTACGGATGGCAATGCGGCAATTAAACAAAGCCGGAGAATACAAAATATTAACATAATAAACACACACACACACACACTTGGGGGGAATGAAACAATAAAACACTAACATCTGGGGTGGTTGCAGGGCTGTTTCCCCACAAATCTGTGCCTCAGGCCTGTTATTGTAATTACTCATGCTTCCTATTCTGACTGTGCAAGTAACCTTGTGTGTGTGACTGATAGTAAATTCTGTATCTCAAAGGATCTGATGTCATTACTTCTGGCTAAGTTGATGGGTGTGAACGGACGGATGAGAGAACACACAAACACTCGAAGAGTTTTAACGAAGAAGAAATATTCCTGCCGTCGAGGTGGCGGTCTGGATCCGACAGTTTACGCTGTGGCTTTGTCTTATTTTGCAATGCGCCTCGCCTCAGTCTCACCGAGAATGATTTGGATGGTACGTTGCCCAGTAGGTATAAAAAAGGCCGATTTACAGAAAGGAGTTAATGCATAACGTAATGAAACAGATGATTGAGTCATTCCAGCATATCATAACGCTTTTGTATGAAACTGTAAGAGGGGAAAGACATTACACACAAAGCAGATTCAATAATAACATGCAGGTTAAACACAAGTATTGAAGGGAATTTAGAAAAGTAATTGATAAAGAAAAAATATATTTTGTTTATTTTCATTGTTTTTCTTTGTAACACTTTCTTGATCTCAATTTGGGAAACCTTTTCAATGTTTTTTATCTTTTATTTTATTCATCAAGATTCATTGTAATTCTATTCCTTCATAACAAAAAAGGAGAACAATAAAGAAAAAATGCCACATCAATCGTTTGTTTTTCTTGAAGCTATGTTACATAGTGAATGACTCTTCAACATTAATTATAACTACTAATACGTTGTGTTTTTAATGTGCGAAAAACACATTTCCTCAACAAGCTCTTAGGAAATGAGATGTGTTCGTCCCTGCAAAAGCACCAGAGACAGTCGAATATCGTTTCCATGGAAACAATGCAGGTGCCAAATCATTTGATAATTAATCAAAAGGATGATGAGAAGGAAACATCCTCAAAACACACAATCATACCGACACTCACCTGCGATCAGCATCAGGAAACTAAAGAGCGTTGGTTTAGTGCATGGGATGTAATGTGGGAAATGGGAGCTTGATTTGTTTTTGGGCACATGAAAACATGTTGTGTTGCTTCTGTTCGGCCATGAAGGCAACACTTTCCGGCCCCTCTATAACCAAGGCGTTTAATAAAACTAACACATGAGTGGTGAGAGCAGAAGAGAAGGGAGTTAATGAGTAAGTAAAAGCAAAGAGATGGGAACATTAGATGAGAGTCCCTGCAGGAATCACAATTAAGTGCTTGCATAATGCACACGGACACACGCGCGCACACACACCTCTACACACACACACCTCTACACACACACACACACACACACACACACACACACACACACACACACACACACACACACACACACACACACACACACACACACACACACACACACACACACACACACACACACACATACACACACACACATCACACCTCTACGCACACGTACACACACAACCACACACACCACACACACACCTCTACACACACACACACACACACACCTCTACACACACACACACACACACACACACACACACCTCTACACACACACACCACACACACGCACACCACACACACTCTCTAATCTAGAGTATTTCCTCAAAGGCCTCACCCTGTCTCTCTGCCTGAGAAGAGGAAGAGGATGAAATGGTAGATGTTTCCTCAAAGGAGAGAAGAGCACATTTACGAAGGTCACACACAGACTCACACACAGACTCACACACACACATGTTGAACAGTGTGTGTGTGTTTCTAGTACCAGGTCCTGTCTACTGTACCCATAGCTCTCATTCATAGAGAAACATGACCTTTAATGAGCGGGGACCCACCGTGGACAGAATGAGGGTATGAAGAGATATTCAGGTGTTGTTTTCTGCCATCAGACATAAAGCTTTCATTTTCCAGCTCCTATCCTTCATCCAACCCTCGCTTGTTGTGCACTTGGGCTTTGCAGAAAACCCTTCGGAGATTACAAGCTGGTAGTGTGGAGGTAATTGTTCTTATACTTAAGCACTAGACAGAGTGAGGCAGGCAGTCTTTTTTGTGAAATGCCAGACATTATTTAGTCGCCTTGGTTTTATCCTCCAACTCCTGAGAAAAACAACTTCCTGGGTCTGTTTGGCTTCTTAGATGTTTTGTTTTTCTCCCTGATCTTGTGTACAAAACAGCAGGGGAAAACTCCATGCAAGCTGCTAAATACTGTGCCCCTTCTTATTGGAAACGATAGTGCTTGATATTCCTTCGCTTCAAAGATTTGATATTCATGAGAACAACATATGGAAAGCTTTAAACGCTACAAAACATTTCTGAGGCTCGAAAAAGAGGTGCATGACACATATATGGTCATCCATGTGTTTATCTTAGTGCACTCAGCTCTCTGCTATGTTGTACAAATAGCCGCAAACTAGGGTTCTCATTCTTATTGCAACTCAAGAGCTTGCAACCACTTCACTCTAAACAGGGTTCATACACTTTTTCACCTATGATTTTCCATGATTTTCCATGACTTCTCCATGACCTTTACCTAATTTTCATGACCAAAAAGATGACTCTCTCAGCGGTACCACTGAAAATGGTTTATTTTAACATGGAACAGGAAAATAAGGTCTGAAACATGTAGTGCCTCTGAAACAAATCAAATAGACTTACTAGCTTCTACGCGCTAAAGCAACTCAAATCTCTCACCAGCAGAATACCTTGTCAGTTAAATGCCATTTTACGTTTCATTACTATACGATAAAGTATTTATTATCATTATAGTATTACTATTTCGGCGATTAGATAACATATCAATTATATTTGATGCAACTTTAGTTACATTTCCATGACTTTTCCAAAACCTTGGAAAAAATATAGTTTTCCATAACTTTTCCAGGGCCTGGAATTAGCATATTGAATTTCCATGACTTTTCCAGGTTTTGAATGACCGTAAGAACCCTGTCTAAAGCAAGTTATTTGATTCGATATGACCTTAAAAACATATATCTGGTCCTTAATGTCTCCATCCTGCATGGGTTGCAGATCAGTGGAGTATGTCAGTCTGGTTCCACCTTGCAGCAGATGCGTGATGATATGGGAATAAGCTGTCGCTAAATAGCTTCATAAGCAATCTATCCCCACTGGGAGAAGAAAACTGGATTGTGTAGTCTCCATACGACCCTCTCTCTCTCCTTAGTGTGTGCACATCTGCCAGTGTCTATTTGCATTAGGAGGGACTAAGCATTTCATTACAAGTGTACCGTGCTCCCACTGTGTCATCGGAGCCAGTGTGGCTTCCTTTCTGAGATGCAAATATCAGAATCAGAGGAAGTGTGTTTGTGCGTATGAGTCTGTGTTTGGGCGGCTGTACATTCCAGTAATAGTGATGTAATCGCAGGCTCAAGCCCAATTAGCCTAGAGGGTGACTCTGTAATAATCCCTACCCCTGGGACATAATGGCCTATTAAAGCAGCACAGGACAGAATAAATGAGTATGTCTAAGGATAGTGAAAGAAGGGGGGGGAGATGGGAGGAGAGGTAGGGTGTACCATTTAAGTGAAGGTATAATAGACGCGTAGGATAGGAAGAATGGAAAAAATACTTCTTCTTAAAACATTTCTGTGCATTTCAGTGTGATTTTGAAAATGTTAATTGTTCTACAGCATTTCATTTAAACAAGAAACCAGGCGGTCATTGCACGCCGAAATCATACTCTAATAACTTATGTTATTGTTACTTATATAAGTATTTAAGCATGCCTAAATGTGACAATTGCATTAAATATCCCTAGTTTGAATTGTACATGTGTTGATTAGCATGCCACAACAAGCAACACATGTTGAAAAAAAAGTATAAAAAAAGTATTTGATTGACTGGAAAAGTGTCAACATCGTTATATTTAAGTAGAATAATGAGTAAAGAATAAGAGGGTTAAAAAGTCTAAAACAATTGGCAGTAACACAAATTGTTCAAATTGAGAGTCGAGTGCACTATGTTTGTCAACTGGAGTACCGCAGGGCTCTGTATTGGGCCCAATTCTGTTTAGTATGTACATAAATGATCTGCCTTCTGTGTGTGGAGAATGTGATGTATTAATGTATGCTGATGATACAGTTGTTTTTACTCATGGCAAAGCCGCAGAAGAGGCTGCTACCAAGGTCACTGATGTATTGGAGAATATTACGTCCTGGCTTAACAATAATTTTTTGCAACCAAATATCTCAAACACAGTGTGTATTTTTCTTCTCCAAGGGCCAAAGCATTATAACAAAACAAGATGTTTTCTTTTCTGGAAGGAGACTTCAGGTTGTCTCGGAGTACTTAGGAGTACATATTGACACAAACTTCAATTTCAAAACCCATATCAAAAAGGTCTGCAATAAAGTAAAGTCATGTAAAATTACAGATACATTAGAAACGTCCTATCATCTGCAGCAGCTAAGCTATACTTTCACTCAATGGTCCTCTCCCACATCTACTACTATCTGATCAGCTGGTCTAATGCACCCTCTACAGCTCTAAGGCCACTGGAATCACTGTATAAACAAGCACTCAAAACACTAGACCAAAAAGCCATTCCGGTATCATCATTGTCACATTGTTAAAAAGTATAATCTGTTCAGCTGGGAAAATCTCATAGTTTACAAAAACATCTGCTTAGTTTATAAGATCACTCGTGGGTTGGCTCCTCCTCCTCTGGCTGGCTGCATCAGCCTAAAGCCCACCTCAACCAGGGTTACTAGAGGTGCGGCTGGGGGAGACTGCACCATCCCATTTAGGAACAGCGCATTCAGCCAGGCTGTCTTTTCATTCCACGCATCCCATCAATGGAATTCAATACCACAACCAAAACGAGAATCCTCATCCTACTGCACATTCAAGCACAGTGTTAAAAAGTGGCTCATTGAAAACCAACAGTGTCAGCACTGATGTGTGGTGTGTGTGTGTGTGTGTGTGTGTGTGTGTGTGTGTGTGTGTACATGTATGAGTGTGTATTGTAAATGTTGTATTTATTTATTATCATGACTTGCTCTTATCTGTATTCAGTGATGTCATCTATTGTAAATATGTACAATGGTATAACAATGTTGTGGTATTTTTATTATTGCTTTTAGGATGTCTATCACCATCTGGCAAAGGGACTATCGATGAAAACTAGCCGAATTCGAGTACATGTTTTGAATATGTTGATTAATGTACACTGTCCCTTGTTTTAAATAAATCAATTCAATTCAACAGTAAGTGCACTTCCTGTATGCGAATGCTGGTGAACTTCTCCAGCAAGTTTCCAAATATAGACATGATCTAACTGTACCAAACAAGCTTTAAAATAACCCTATGCAAATAGAATATGTAAGAAAGCTGTTTAGCTGTCCAGATTCCAACGCTGTATGCATGGATTTCAGTGAAACGCCAACATTATTCTTGTTTCTGAATTCAACAGGACATACAACAGGGAAGGCATCACGACTTGGTAATGAGTGTGGATTTCTTTTGTTAAACTAATTGGCTTCTCACTTAAGTTGTGTGTGGTGTCTTAATGTACCTGTAGACAGACTCACCCAATGATAGGTCCACTCGCTGGTTTCCGGTCTCCTGCGTCACGTTGAGATGAACCCCCACCTTGCTGTCCTCCAGAGATATCTCCAGCGTGCCGTCGTCCAGATTGCTGAACAAGAGGAGCCCTTCGGGGTTCCAGGTACGAAACTGGAAGCTGACAGATAAAGTGTCGTGATTGGCTCGTCCCGGCAGCTGCAGGAAGCTGGTGGCGTTGAAGAACACCGGGAAGGAGTGTGTCTCCACGCAGAAGAAGGACAGGTTGCGCTGTGGAGACACCGGCAAAGAGAGGTCATTCAAAGTTATGAATTGGACTTCAGAGCGAAAATAAAGCTAATCCCTTGAGTGTGGGAAGTTGTTTGGACTTTTTAAAAGCCTCAACACTTTAGGAAATCGTGTTTTTATTAGCCAGGCCGTTGTTGCCTTGAATCTCCTGCCCACTAACCTTCAGATGCTCCATTGAAGCTACATTCAAAGACTGATGTTGCTTGGAAGCATCAGAATAATGTCTCCTCTTCTTTGAAACCAGGGTTGAACAGTAACCTCGCTGGTGTGTGTGTGTGTGTGTGTGTGTGGTGTGTGTGTGTGTGTGTGTGTGTGTGTGTGTGTGTGTGTGTGTGTGCAGGCGAAAACCAACACTACTGTGCATTTTAGGGACTAAGTACCTTCGAGCTTCTCCAAACGTCTGCTTTTAATCAAATTATTAGCAAGCACACACTATTGAGCTACCTTACCACCTAGAGATGATTCCTGACTCCCTCTGTCTGTTTGTGAGATTTGAGAGCAGATCTGTTTTGATTAGAAATGAAAGGCGGCGCTAAGTCATCAGAGAGAATTAGAGGTGCAGCTTTAACGAACTTGATTAGTGTCTCCATTTGTTACATCAGTTCACTAGAGACTGTACTTGATACACTGGCTCTCACCTGTTAAGCAAGACGTAGATAGAAGTGCTTTAAAGTCTATGAAATCGTGTTGTGTAACTAATCTGAAGGATGGCAAGACACTTAAACCAAAGAAATGATGGCGGCTTTTGTGGCTGCTAGCCCTGCACACGGACACATCGTGTTCTTAAAGTATCTGCACAATGTGACATGCTCCCCTTAATAGCGTCTCCCTACGTGAACGTGTTTGAAAAGGTAATATGCAACATTCGGTGCAGCATTGTCCCTGTTCTATGCAAATGAGGCTCATCAGAGCTAATAGCCAAACGCATTAACAGTGAAATGATGCGCTTCTTTAGAGGAAAGTGTGGTTACTGAAGTGCATTCATACGGAGGGTCACTCACGCCCAGACTTTCCAGAGATCATGGTTTATTAAAACTCATTCTTTATTTATAGTTGTCTCTGCCTATTGTTCTGCTTCTGTGTTTTGGGGCAAATGTATTGATACTACTTTGCTACATGGATGATTGCAGTCAGAAGCAAAGAAGGGTAAATTACACTTAGCATGTTTGGACGGATTGGAAGTAGTGCTAAACTCGTGTTGCTATCAGAGCCCGCAATCCACTCTTTGGGATCTTGTTGGGAATGTGCCGACTTACACCAGTAATTATCAAGAAACCGTGCATGGATTTGTTAAGTAAAGCATCTAAAAGGTTGCTTATTCTGTATAGATGTGTTGAAAACAAACTGTTCCAGCAGTTGCAGTGGAATTAGGTCGTTACAGGTTGCAGTAAAATGGCACACAGATGAGAGAGAGCACGACGACAGGAGGCCACCGATGGGTCAGATGTATCTGATTAATTATGAATCTGTTCAACTATTTGGGTACGGTGAATCGTTTGCCCTCTCACTCAGGTCAGATACAGACTTAGTGTGACAATTATGAGCATGTTCCGTTTTCAGCTGCTGTGTGAGCATGTTATTTCAAGCATTTTAGATTTATAGAAAATTATTATTATTATTTTTTTGGTACTTTGTTATAATTATTAATCTGAGTGGAAAAAAAAGAAAAAAGGAGAATATATATATATTATTGTTATATATTTGTTTTGTTTATGACATGTTCAATACATTGACTAAACTAAACTAATAGTTACAGTTGGTAACGGCACATTTCTCTTACAAAGCTGGACGTGTCTATCTTCTTCCTGCGGGCCAGGTCGGTGATGTTGTCTCCGTTGTAGTTGATGCTCTCCATGCACCCTTTAAAGTTCTTCCTCCCGGCTCCAACGGGCTTCCCGCTGTACGGCATCCCACCAAAACTCAACTGTGGAAGAACAGAGGGCAAAAGTACACATAAGGATTTTGTATCATTCATTTGCTTCCAAGCATACTTGGAGAATATTGCCAAATGTATGTTTAGCCATTTCCAAGGGATGAGAGTTGGGGAGAAAAATACATTGGCTATACCTTAATGCTGTATTTCTTCCTTATGCATAAGGTGCCATACTTACCAAAGGAAAATAGATAGTGCGGTTTTATTCTTCCACATTAAAACCCCCTTCATGTACTTTTTTTTTACTCAAATCCTTGACGTGTACAGCATTGAGTTTGTCACTTCTGATTAAATGTTAAATAAACTCACTTCAAAAACTACCTTGTACCGATTTTATTATTGAGTCGAGCCAGCCGGTTCAGATGCAGCCACGCCTCTGATATTATGTGTAGGACAGTTAGTGTCAACCAAACATTAAATCCCAGCATATTAGGTCTGCATAACAAGGACACAACCGACACACCCCAATATAATGACTTTTTAACCAAACACCTTGATATTAGCATATGTGCATGATATATATACAATATGACTGCTGGAGCAGTGCAAGCACCAAAGGAAGGGGCGGTGTGTGAGGAGCAGATGTGATGAGAGGAGAGGCTAATAAACATCTGCTGGGAAGCACTGAAGGACACACAGCTGATGAGAATGTAAAATGCGTGCATATTTTTGTGTTTGAGAACATATGTGTTTTTTTTTCAGACAGAGCCCTAAGCGAATCCAAGTTGATGTGCAATTACCAATCGATGTGTGTGTGTGTGTGTGTGTGTGTGTGTGTGTGTGTGTGTGTGTGTGTGTGTTATTGTCTGTGTCTGCAGTGACGATCCAGCAGTCTTAGTAATTACTGCCAAGGGTGGACACAAATGGATCCAGACATTTACTTTACAGGCTTAAATAGGAACAGAAAACACACACACACACACACACACACACACACACACACACACACACACACACACACACACACACACACACACACACACACACACACACACACACACACACACACACACACACACACACACACACACACACCACACACACACACACACACACACACACACACACACACACACACACACACACACACACACACACACACACACACACGATGGAGTGTGTAGACTAGTTGGAGTACAGTGGTACTTTGAGTAAAAGCTTGTCACAATTTATCTATGTGTGGAGAGACCCAGCCACGCAATAACACTGCACAGGATCCATTTAGGGTTTTACACACAAAAAAAACACACACACATACACTAAAACACACACACGCACACACAAATCCTCCTGTTATATAGATTTCCCTGAAAACCCCTAATTCAACAGTGTCAGTTGAATTGGACTGTGCTTTGTCTTGCCCTATTTTTCAGTCTCCTATTTGGCACGGGAACCGATCAGCCATATCAGCAATATCTGCTCGAGGTCACACACAGACATATTAATGCACACACACACAAACGTACGCATACACACATAACCATTCTAAGCTCCACACAGGGATGCATTTCCTGTTTAAAGTATTGTTAGCTGAACCCTTTGCATGCCATCACTGAAAGACATTAATTATGTGAGTGTTATGGATTTGCATTATAGCCCAGGCTAAAACCAATATCCTGTGTTATCAACGCGCCGGGCAGGCGGGAAGGCCCAGCTGCAGAACCACCAGTGATGAGAACGTGTTTAAAAAGCATTTGTGAAAACAGAAGTGCGTAAGGATAGGGAAACTGGTGGAACACTGAGATCAAGTGGAGATAAAACGTTGGACGTGGTTTTATAGCGAATCAGTTTGTTGCCTATATATTTTCCAAGGAATTGTGTGACAGCACTTTCCTATGTTAAAGGAGATAAGAAAGGAAGCATTTAGAGAATTCAACCAACTCTGAGCATGGCTGCAGCTTGAACACGTAGGTGTATTTTCACATTAATAGAAACCTGCATAAGCAAAAAAGACAATCCAACCTTAGCCATTGTCCGCACTGGGTTTAGTCACAGCCAGGGCGGCTCCAGTATATTCATTTTGCTCTCCTGAGAGTGTGTGTGTGTGTGTGTGTGTGTGTGTGTGTGGGTGTTCTCTTGCTCTCACTCTCCTGGCTCCAATATCCCTGCTCAACCTGCTATCCATCTTCTCCTCACCCCTCTCACTCTCCCTGCTCCTCCAACACTCCTGCAATCAGCTCATAATCTTGGCAGCACATCGCCGGCTCCTCCACCTCCTCCTCTCTGTGCCGGTCTGTGTCTCCTCCCCTGTGGTAGTCACTTCCTTCAGGCCTCGCTCGTCGAGTTCAATCTGAGCACTTGTAGTTGTGTGGATTCCCAGTCAGACTTGAACTCTTCTTTCCCCCTGTGCCTCGGGATCATCCGCCTTCATGCCTGCCTTGGTTAACCATCTTCCCTTTCCACTCACCCACCAGTCCCTGTTGACCTGCAATAAACCTCCTTAAACTTATACTGCCTCTGTGTGAGTTCTTCCATGCTATCGTAACAGTTTGAAATGATCGGACAGTGCTTTTGAAGGGTTTAGATTTGATCTGAGATCTGCTCACCTCAGCAGATATTCAGCATGTTGAACTGCCCAAGGCTCCTGAACAAGAATCCTCACCTCCATCATTATGTTCCAAAAATCACAACAGCTCAAACATTAATGAAAGGACGCATGCGAGGTGGTTCAGGGCGACTGCTACAGTGCATCGCTACACTCCATACTGTATGGCGTGCTCGTCTCTTTTTTAAAGCTGTACTGCTGCTCTGACTTTCTGCTTGAAGCTCCATTACTTCCACCCCTGCTTCCACTTGTAGGCTGTGAGCAGAAGAGACCTAGAGGGGAAGCTGGTGTTATTGAGTGTCCTTCTGTGAAGGCATGAGTTTAGAGCCTCACAGCCAAATATCAGGGTTGTACATATTCACATAAATATCCTTCCAAACTAGGATGGGACTGAATTATACATCACCTGAGAAGAAGATGAGTCAGCGATGTGTGTGTGTGTCAGTGCTCAGGCTGCTGACATGCTGGTTAGAGTCATGTTGTAACAGCAGTTAATACATCTTTGAAAAGCCTCATGTATCTTTAATTATAGCAGTCCTTTATGTGTGTAATATCTGTTATTTTCCACAACTTTTTATGACTTTACTATCCTAAACAACACATCAAAATAAAACTGTCTCTCTAATTTAGAGTTATATGCACAGTCATGCAAAGTCAAATGTCTCAACTTTTTTCTTTGACCACCGACATACATGCCACCCATCTGTATTAACCAATTGCATTTCCTCATGGTCATTAACCTGCAGAAATACGCAGGCATGACAGCACATTGTCACATTCCTGCAATGGTTGTGTCCGAGTAATCTCTCACAAGCACCAACCCCGCTTCACATTTGCACAAGCAGTTTTGTTTGGAGCCAGGACATTATCAAATAAAACATGGACAATGACAACAAATGGTGGCGTTGCCCTTCACGTTGACGCCCTGCTTACTCTATCATCTGTTCCTAGCAAAGCCATCACACTCACAATCATCACTCAGGCAGATCTGAGGTAGCTGAATACATCGGCTGACATTTTAGCTTCTTCCACACTCTGCCGGTTCCTTTCTCATAATTGAGCTCACCCATGAGTCATGACTGCCTATCAATGAACACCTGTTGAATCCTCCGACACCCAAAGGTTTGATGATGTCAAGCGGATATGTCTTGTAAAGAAATAGATGCAGTGCATGCAGTGAAGTAGCAAAAGCTTTGTACAGCTGTAGCTAACACATATAACCTCCCAGTCATCTGTTCAATGCATGTGTATGCCATTATGCTTTTGTGTTGGATTATTTCCTTCATGTAATTCAAAGGGGAAAGTACATATTGTATTCACATCCACGCCTATGAGGGCCTCGTACCTCATAGTCCAAATCGAGGTGGTCAAACTCTCCGTTGGTCCTGAAGTGCTGAGTGTGTCGGTCCAGAGTGAAGTTGACGTTACGTCGGTAGCGTTCGATCACTACTGAGTGCCAGTGGTTGTCGTCCAGGAGGCTGCCGGTGGTCACAGAGGTGTGACCCAGGATGGAGCCGTACTGATTACTGCCTGCAATTAACATAATCATGATATGTTACAGAAATATATCAGATGTGATATAGGTGTCCTTTTGTTCTAAACACTATAATTAGATACATTCTGGGCATCTTAAGGACTATATTTGTATGAGAGTTCTCTGGCAAGGCAAAAGGTAAATTGACCTATACAGTACATAGGTTTCCTGAACAATGTGCACATATTTATGTATTTATTCACAACTATTGAATATATGAAGGTTCACAAGCTGAT
Source organism: Champsocephalus esox (assembly GCA_036324585.1). Classification (NCBI taxonomy): domain Eukaryota; kingdom Metazoa; phylum Chordata; class Actinopteri; order Perciformes; family Channichthyidae; genus Champsocephalus; species Champsocephalus esox. The sequence goes on along the minus strand of CM070496.1, from coordinate 9,215,281 downwards.
TCAAATTGAATATGCTTTTTCCTGCCAATATTATCCCACCTGAAAGTGCAGTCGGTTGTTACTACAGGTCTTTGGGAGTCTTTGGTCTTATATTTTTTTTCGGGGGGGGTGCCCTTTTTCCAGTTTAGAGCAATAGCCCCTCCAAATGTCTGTGCACGTCCCTGTTAGCACACCTGACGATGCTTTATTTCTTTCTAGGCTAACATGCACCCCCACTGACACACACACACACACACACACACACACCTGCAATCCACCTACACACGCACTGTACTACTGTTGCACTATTAATGTCCCCGGCTTTTACCATCTGTTGGCTTCTCTATATCTCTACTATTTCTAACTGTTTACTTTTTGTCTTTTTCAGGGGCCACAGTGGTTGTGTGTGTGTGTGTGTGTGTGTGTGTGTGTGTGTGTGTGTGTGTGTGTGTGTGTATGTGCGTGTGTGTGTGTGTGTGTGTGTGTGTGTGTGTATGTGTGTATGTGCGTGCATGTGTGTGTGTGTGTGTGTGTGTGTGTGTGTGTGTGTGTGTGTGTGTGAGAGGCATGATTAAAGGTTACAGAGAGCTGTCAGCACCACAGCTGGTGGACGGAGAGCGATGTGCACGCACTTATGGATTGAGCGCATTGAGAGGCAGGGCATTCATTTAGATTACAAAAGTTTAGCGTTATTGCTAAGCCTATAATGATGCTATTATTCATATGACCTTTCAAATGGTTTAATTCGACTAAAGGCAATCCAAGGATTCACAGCAGTACTGTGTATAGCTTGGCTTTAGACGTATCACCACTGCCAGAGTTATGACTTCCAAGTCTACACTAATGCAATACTAAGTCAGCTACATTACACATATCGTAGCAAGAGGGTCAGCCTTCCTTTGCATTTCATTGTCAAAACAAAAGAGTGTTCCTGACCCAGGTTGATCTGCATCAGCAGCTTGGCCATGCGCAGCTCCAGAGTGATGTAGTCCCCCTGCTGGCCCTCCCCGTGGAGAATCACTCCCTCACTCTCTGACGTCTTGAACCTCAGTGCGATCACATCTTTGATGATCTTCATCTTCTTCACCTGCACACAAGTGACAAAACCACATGAACCCCACAGAGCGGGAAAACACCACAGGTGGCTTTTTGACAGCTAAAGAAACGTAGAAAGAAAATATGAAAACAATTAATTTACTGCAAAACAAGAACGCCTTCACTCTCCCAGATCTCCTATGAATGAGTTCCCATCACATTGCTATTTGTTAATATTTAAGACTAGAATCATGTTGCTATTGTGACTTAAAAAGAACAACAATACCAAGTAACTAATGCAGTACCTTAAAACGATATGAGATCACACCCAGTCCATCAAAGTTGATCACACCGGCCCCTGAAAAAGACAAAGTAAACAGTTAGAAATAATAGAGATACAGAGAAGCCAACAGATGGTAAACGCCGGGGACATTAATAGTGCAACAGTAGTACAGTGCGTGTGTAGGTGGATTGCAGGTGTGTGTGTGTGTGTGTGTGTGTGTGTGTGTGTGTCAGTGGGGGGTGCATGTTAGCCTAGAAAGAAAGCATTGTCAGGTGCGCTAACAGGGACGTGCACAGTCATTTGGAGGGGCTATTGCTCTAAACTGGAAAAAGGGCACCCCCCCCCCAAAAAAAATATAAGACCAAAACGATTATTACATCAACTAATTGAACAGTAATTCCCATCATCATCTCATAACAAAATAAGCTAAGGCAAATACTTGCATTCGGTGACTTGATTTTTAAAATGAAAACCAGGGACATGTTTTGTTTTGCGGTCCATATCTCATTAAAAATATCTAATGTTAGAAACTACTAAAGAAAAAATGGGGACAATCAATGTAGTTTGACCATTGCAGACATACTGATAAAATAGGGCTTCTATAGTTACCTTAAATAAACTCACTAATTAATGAAACCAGTTCAATACGCATTATTCTTATTATTCGTTATAAGCGCAGTAATGTGTAAGGCAGGCCTATTCAACTAGCGGCCCATGGGCGGAATCAGGCCCTTCAGAACTTCAGCATAAATAAAACTAATGTCTGATCACGCTAAATCCGACGATGCGGCGAAAACCCTGGTTTTTCCATTAATTTGAATGATTTTGAATTCATTATTCTGCCTGCCGCGCTCTGCTCATTAAAAAAAAACCCGCACTGTGTCCGCACTTGTCATTGGCTCAGTCAAACGCACGTTACACACTAGGTTCACAGGCCACAGAGAAAGTACTTAACAGCTTCAAGATGTCTCTTTCCAAGCCCAAGAAACGTAAAGTTGATTTGGAAAATCGCCAATTCCAGAATGAATGGACTGACAAATATGTATTTACTTTGCCAGCCGCAACAAGTAATATACCGGTGTGTTTATTGTGCAACGAAAGTATATCCGTGATGAAAGAATACAACGTAAAGCGACACTACAACTCAAATCACGGCTCGTTTTCTGCCAGTTTTCTTCCCGTGGGCTCAGAGGAACGGAGAAGGAAAGTACAGGGACTGCTAGCATCATTTGAACGCAGACAAGTGGCCAACAATGAGGAAGATGGCCTTGCTTATACTGACAATGTTTGGATCTACCTATACTTGTGAGTCTAGCTTTTCTCATATGAATGCCATCAAAACGAGGGCACGCTGCTCCATGACCAATGAGAAGTTGCACGAGTCTCTCAGGATTGCTCTTACCACTTATGCTAAACTATGCTGAAATAGCTAAATCAAGGCAGTGTAATTTCTCTCACTGACGCAAACAGGCTAAACATGACAGAAGTCTGATGCATGGTATGTAGGCTATGCAGATCTGTTTTATGGTCATTCATTGTATGGTCATTCAAACAAGCCGACTTACTGTTTCGAAAATTGTAAAAATGTTTCCAAGATATGAATGTTATTGTGAGTCTGATGGCTATTGTTTTATTTGCATTTAGTATTACATGTTATGGACTTGTGTTGTCTTCAATGCACCTTATGTATGCTTGGAAGTGCTGAGGATATTATACACAGGGCTACTTCCTGTTAATGTGATGAATACTGTTGTATTATATTCATCTTGTTTTGTACATTAGTGGACATGGAACTGTTGGGGGAAAAAACTCATGATGCAACATGTTGCACTTTTGTGTCAAGCCTTGTCACCGAAGCTTTCCTACTTTTCTATGGACTGGTTGCTTTCAGTAATGATTTATGTTGATACAATTAAAGTAAAAAAAAGGGATGCACTCGACTAGTTCATTTCATGTATTAGTACCTATTAACACTACTGTAAGCAAGAGTTATGTGTAGTGATTCCTTGACAAAGTATTGTGTGGCCCACAAACCCCCAGGGATGTTCCTATTCGGCCCACTTGCTAATGAAGTTGAATAGCCCTGGTGTAAGGTATCTAATTACTTATTTAGTATTCCATAACGTAATAACAGAGATAGTCAAATTAAAGTAGAGACATGGCAGAAATCCTACAATGAAGCGGGCAGTGAAGTGTTCTCTGAGAGGGCAATCAAGAGAAGAGAGCGAGCGGCCCCGTCGAGGGAGTTTACCATGCGGGCAATTACATGTAAGAAGAAGGAGAAGAAGAAGTACTTGTAGAAAAATGAAGCTGGTGTGTTTCCCGCAGCGAGACACTACTAATTACGGGGAGCTCATCATGTTGATTCGACCACAACAGAAAGAAAAAAAAACCTCTCGCTCTCTCCAGAGGGGCAGGTCAGCCAAAAAGGGGAAACGGTCCGTTGCCCGGGCAACAATAGCCCGTACCTGTGCAGGTCCCTGTGTGCTAATATGCTACTAATAGATGAAAAGACTAATGGTTTGTGGAAATGTAATATGTTCTGCCAGCTGTATGCGTGGGAGGCTTGTGCATACAGGTTACTACTTGCTGCAATAGAGCTTTCATCATTTCAAATGACGTTGTACCCCAGGCCTCTTTCACAGGCGACATTTTAACGTGTCACAGTATGAAAAGCTCAAGTGTAAATAATACGATGAATGATGGCTGAGTTCCATTAAGTGGCTTGATTCAGGGTCCTGACATTATACACTCTGGCTCCCTATCTGTCATGGCTCACTGGGATAATTGAATACAACACAGCCACCGTTAACGTTAATAGTAACACCTGTGCTGTTTTCTATTAGGGCAAGTCAAATGTCTTCGGCCTGTATTAAAGGAAAAGTGTGGGATTTATTTAATGTTTTCCACATTCAAGAAAAGCAGTAGGAGTAAAACGGTGCTGTTGTTCAAAACGCTGTGACGGAAATAGTTTCTATTGCATTGGCAAAGGGTCCTTTTTCCGCACGCAATGAGAAGATATGAACTCATTCTAAAAAAGTGTGGAACAATAAATCATGGCCGCTGCAAAAGGTATTCATGTTATACTTCCCATCAGAAACCCACCAGGTGTTTTCACTAATTAGCTGCTGGGCTAATCATCCGTAATTGAAAACACCTGTGACTGTGAGCTGTGTTTCAAGAATGTGAAGCATAAAACAAAGTATATATATATATATCTATATATATATCCAAATTACAGAAGCTAAACTAAAGGCAAGGCAAGTTTATTTAAATGATATAGCACCTTTCAACACAAGGCAATACAAAAAAAAGGCATTTTAAAACATTAAAAAGAAAAGATAATAAAAATAAACATCAAAAGAAAGAAATACATGAATAAAAAGTTACAGTGCAGTTTAAGATATGAATAGTTCACACAGAAGTTCCACTTTACTAAGGCCTTTCTTTAAGGTGTATCCGAACATGAGCTGTGTACGCTTGTATGGCAGCATACACAGAGAAAAGCAGCCAGGACAGAGTCCCCAGACTCTGAGTCCCTGGGGTTACTAGCCCCACGTGTTCATCGACCAAAAACGAAACACAACGGCTCAGTTTCAATTAAAAGCAGCGACAAAAAGAAAAGTCTTCAGTCTGGATTTGAAAGTAGTCAGAGTCGCAGCGGACCTGCAGGTTTCTGGGAGTTTGTTCCAGATGTTTGGAGCGTAATAACTGAACGCTGCTTCTCCATGTTTAGTTCTGACTCTGGGGACAGGAAGCTGACCAGTCCCTGAAGACCTGAGAGATCTGGATGGTTCATAGTTTAGCAGGAGGTCAGAAATGTATTTTGGGCCTAAACCATTCAGTGCTTTATCAACCAGCAGCAGTATTTAGAAATCTATTCGTTGACACACAGGAAGCCAGTGTAAAGACTTCAGAGCACTTTCAACTAAGTATCAGTTGCTATGATTACAGAAAATACAATATATTTGATTCACCTGCAGCAAAGCAACAGGAAAATTAAATGTAAATTGAAATTAAATCTAAAAAAAGAGACACGGTGAAGGACGAGTAGATCGTCAAAAGAGAAATAAAGTGCAGTGCTTACTATCATTGTGAAAGTGTGTGTGTGTGTGTGCGTGTGTGTGTGTGTGTGTGTGTCTGTTTGCTTGTGGTCGGTAGAGTGTAGAGGCTTTTATATGATAACAGTCACATTGTACCTCACTCTTACTTCCGCTCTTGCTTTGTGACTTATATAACATTTATACAACGATGCAAAGCCTTTCATAATAAACACCTGGAGAGAGAATTACATCTGTTTCCTTTGTTCTAACTTCAGCGCTCCCCAGATGATCCCATGCTGCGTCTCTCCGTAGAAAGACGTGTTTCCTGCAGATCAAACCCATCCTGTAAACCCAAACTGATCTCTTGCTTTTTTTCCCCCTTGTTCTCCTTTTATTCGTCAACTTTCAAAACACTTTTAAAGTTTCACAAGATGCTTCGTATCTGTGTCATTTTGTGTTTTATATGTCAACAACATCTGTGGTTGCCTCTGTGTTGGCTTGGATGTCCAGATTGTCTTCATTTTCATACACAACTTGGCAAAAACAGAAATAATTCATCCCTTTTGATACGATGAACCTCAATCTTGTTCTACTTCTTTCCCTCCCTTTTCTTTTACTTTCTCCATTTTCTCCCTTTATATTTCCTTCCTTCTTTACCAGGGTTGCCAACTTTGGGTACCTGGCTGGAGTGAGATGTTGATATCATGGCTTTAATTACAAATATGCGCACTAAATGACTGCTATCGTGTCAGCAGCGGGACCTTAGCATATAGGATATAGGATATATATACAATATATACAAATACACCAAAATTGGACAGAGTGAAAGAGTTGACATGAACAGGGGTTGGGACATGAAAGCCCAACCCCTGTAGGGGGGTCTGGGGTTGAAATACTAACATAAAATACACATTCTGGTACTCTCTTGAGAAGAAAAATAAATACATCTATTACGACACGACATGTTTAAACAAATGAATGCCATTTTAGTTGTTTGTTACTTTGTTCTGAAAGCTGAACCTGCTGCTCCTCACAGAGAGAAGAGGGAAGAAGCTGTGTTAATTACATTACATCAAGCGTGGATAGCCCCCATTGTTCTGTGTGTCAACATGAAAGACAGCCCACACACCTATCAATCATCACACCGTGGGGTCTTATTTCTATCAACACGTAATGTTGTATCGATGTAGAGATGCACTACAGCAAAACATATTCTCCGTCGGGACTTCCTGCAACAACACCACGCCGTTATCTTGATTCTGATTGGCCAGAAGACATTATCAAAGATGTTCTATCGAGGTGGAGAGGGGTTGACCCCCTGTGGTGCAGAGTAACCAGGGACGATAATGTGTGTGTAGCCAGGGCAGCTGTTTGGGAGGAAGACCGGTTTCAGACCCTTACCCAGATGGTTGTTTTCCACCAGAGATGTGAGGAGACAGAGGGTGATAGAGATAAAGAGGGGCGGAGGTTGACTACAGCTGCATGTGACCTGCAACATCATCTCTTAATGTATTATGTATCAGGGTCTGAAAATTAGTTCATCGCTTGTGTCTTTTGCACAGCTGTGTTGCTGAGCGACAGAGAGAGACGCTTCTGCAATGCCTACAAGATAATGTAGCATTTACCTGTGTGTGTGTGTGTGTGTGTGTGTGTGTGTGTGTGAACATGTCTTTGTGTGTGAGTCAGTCTTGTATATGTGTACGCAAGTCATCAACCGTACGACTTAGCTTCACTAAATATAAATGCGTTTTATATAATTGGAAGATTTAAAGTTGGGTGTGTATGACTTCTTTGAATGATAATCAAACGTTACATATCGTGTTGGAGTTTACATGTTGTCAATGTTTTTTAAATTTGAAAGGTAAAATGGGAAACAAAGATGAGCTTGTTTAAGACCTGTAATGCAACACTGCAGCACTGATGGCTACCGTGAAGACCTTTCATAGCTGTATGTGTAAAGCCTCAGTCCTGCTCCAGATGTAGATGCTACACATAACTACATTTAGACTCTTCAGATAATGATAGTGAATTATTAGTGTATTATAGACACAAGCATTTCCTAACATTCGGTCTATATGCTGTAAAATGTATTATCTCTTTGATTTACACACGGCATCTATTGCACGTGTGTCCGTTCTGGGAGAGGGATCCCTCCTCTGCTGCTCTCCCTGAGGTTTCTCCCATGTTCCCTTTAAACTGTGGGTTTTCTCTGGAAGTGTTTCCTTGTACGATGTGAGGGTCTAAGGACAGAGGGTCTGAGGACAGAGGGTCTAAGGACAGAGGGTCTGAGGACAGAGGGTCTGAGGACAGAGGGTCTAAGGACAGAGGGTCTAAGGACAGAGGGTCTGAGGACAGAGGGTCTAAGGACAGAGGGTCTGAGGACAGAGGGTCTGAGGACAGAGGGTCTAAGGACAGAGGGTCTGAGGACAGAGGGTCTGAGGACAGAGGGTCTAAGGACAGAGGGTCTGAGGACAGAGGGTCTAAGGACAGAGGGTCTGAGGACAGAGGGTCTGAGGACAGAGGGTCTAAGGACAGAGGGTCTAAGGACAGAGGGTCTGAGGACAGAGGGTGTCGTATTGTCATACTGATATTCTGTACACACTGTGAAGACCACTGAGACTAATGTAACATGTGTGATATCGGGCTATGTGAATAAACATTGATTGATTGAAACATCGTACTGACAGCAGATTTAGAGTATAGTCGCCATAAATGGGCCCCAAGTCTGACGGGATACACCCACCTTCAAATGATACATGCATGAGAGTGATTGGTTTGTACAGAAAACATACATTACATGTGTCCCCGTTTCCGTCTGACTTCTGTTGATCCTGCGTTAATCAAAATGGAAATGAGCATGTCGATTCCCCAGCATGGTGGCTCACGACTGCTTTACAGCCCATAGCTCACAGACACATGCAAACACAGCCTTGCATGGCACAGCCCTCGATGAGTCATAATATGGAATTGCATTTCATTAGCATACATTTTTCCAAACCTAGAATTATCGTCTAGACAACGCATTTGGTGATTGTGCCGGGAACATAACGTCTATATTTATCTGCCTCCTTCCCCTCCTACTAATTATCTTCTGTTCTTTCATCCTATTTCCTTTTCTCCCCTCTTTCATCATTGGACTGGGAAGCAGGGAAACATTTAGGAGGAGTTTATTCTAAGAGAAGCGGGAGTGAAGGGTGGGAAGGTGAACAGACGAATGTACAAGTTCTCATATTCAGACTGAACGCCTACGGAAGGAGCCGTGACAGCATGATCATGAGAGAGCGCTGTGGGCGTCAAAACACGGAGGACAGAACGCTGTGAGAGACGACACACCCCATCAGGAGTGTGCAGGACAGGTGCGTGTGTGTGTGTGTGTGTGGGTGTGTGTGTGTGAATCTCTCTCTTTCTCTGTTATTAATGCGTCTGAGTTTATAAGCATATGTACACCTTTGTGTCGCTGCTTTTAATTGAACTATGCATATCTTAGACTGCACTGTAACTTTTATCCATGTATTTTTCCTTTTAATGTTTATTTTATTAGCTTTTCTTTTTTAATGCTTAATGTCTTTCATTTTTTGTAAAGCACTTTGAATTGCCTTGTGTTGAAAAGTGCTATATAAATAAACTGAACTTGCCTTGCCTTGCCTTGCCTTGCCTTGCCTTGCCTTGCCTTGCCTTGCCTTGCCTTGCTTGCCTTGCCTTGCCTTGCCTTGCCTTGCCTTGCCTTGCCTTGCCTGCTTGCCTTGCACCTGAATGTCTTCTGTGTGGTTATTGTGTGTTTCGTCTGTCCATACGTTCAGTTTCTTTCCTATTGGTCCCGTGTTCTGTGGTGTGGGGTTTTCCAAAAGAAGAAGAATTGGGAGGGATGACACCCTCTTTAGTGTCACACATGCAGAGCACACACAGTGACATGTGGCCTCTGCATTTAACCCATCCTAGTACTAGGAGCAGTGGGCAGCTTTTGTACAGCGCCCGGGGAGCAATGGGAGTGAGGGGGGAAGGGGGGTGTCTGGTGCCTTGCTCAAGGGCTACTAATGTCTTAATATGTGTACCTTGAGTATTGTCTCTGAGAAGCAAAGCATAACACCATTATTATGTTAAACCTGCATGACGGTATGGAAATTGAAATGGTCTAAAATGTGCCTTTGTGAAAGCGAGACATCCGACAAAAGGGAGATATTAAAAAGAAACGAATATAGTGCTAAATATGATAGAGACCTACAGTGTTAGAGAATATATACTGGAAGAAGGTATCTCCATTCAAACCAGCAAAGGACTGGTTTGCTCCAATCACAAAAGCAGTCACGTTTATTATACGTGCATTATTTCCTGTCACAGTTGTGAGTGCCGATTGTTTTTGTTGAAATGGACACGTGATGGACGGACATTTAGAGAGCTGGATAATGTGTTTGATCTTTGTATGCATCTGTGTGTGTGTGTGTGTGTGTGAGATTGTGAGTGTGTGTGTACCACATCTTGTCAGCCGTATCACTACTGACTTGCTTTTCTTTTAACATGGAGTCGGAAATTAAACACGGGGAATCTAATCAAAGGGATGAGGGCTGACTGGAATGCAATACATGCCCTTGTTTGCAGTGCACACACACACACACACACACACACACCACACACACACACACTCGCATACATCCACACAGTGTAATCGCATCTCCGGGTGAAAGACGCACGTGTGTCACTTATAGCAGTAATTTATGCAGAGGCTTAATTGAAAATTGTTATCAAAATCAATTTGGCAGCCTTTAATAGGATGAGAGCAGAGAGGCTGCGAGAGGCAGCTCCCTGGATGAGAAAGCGGGAGAGTGTGTGTACGTGTGTGTGCAACTGGACATGCATATTCCCGTGAATAAAGTTACAGTGTTGTGTGTGTGTGTGTGTGTGTGTGTGTGTGTGTGTGTGTGTGTGTGTGTGGTGTGTGTGTGTGTGTGCGCAGGCAGGTTTTCACACTGGGTTTGTTTTTAATTCCTAAACAGAATTAGCTCGTAATGAAGAAAAAAGCTATTGGGACATAATTGGAGCTGACAAACTATAATTGCACTCGCTCCATGGATCCATACATGTGTGTCTGAAATAATAAACTATTATCACGTACGAGTATTGGAGTGAATATATTGAGTTACAGATTGAAAGTGCGTGTGTGTGTGTGTGTGTGTGTGTGTGTGTGTGTGTGTGTGTGCACTCACAGTAGGAGCAGCCATACACCTCTATGCGCAGACCGATCCGTCCCTCCTCGCTCCAGTCCAGCGGGACGAGCCTCAGGAAGCGAGCCACGATCCCCGGCTGCAGCTCGTGGCGAACCGAGCTCTCCGAGTTCGAGTTTCCGGAGAAGGCCTGTGAACACACGCACACACACACACATATACACACACACACACACAATGAAATTAAATACATCAAAGCCACAAGCCTGTAGTCAAACAAACAGCTCCGGGACTTGAGGAAGAGTATGTGTTCCTCTCACCACATCCTGCCCTAAAGGTGCCCACTAACAAAACATACAAAATAATTATGAGTCTACACACCCTAATACGATCCGACTGCAGGGGATTTCAGGAGGAAATTGCATATTGTATCTACCACGAAGAGGATGTAGGAAACTCCCTTATCACATCATCTCATATTTAGGCTGATTTCCAGGGCTTGTGATTGATGAGGTTCACAGTTCCCTACATTCAGTGAGTGCAGTCTGCGAGATATCACCCTCTAGACCAGGGGTGTCAAACTCAATTTCATCAAGGGCCACATTCGCATAAAGGTTGCACTCAAAGGGCCGGTTGTAACTATATAAATATATATATAAAATAATGTATTAAATTACATTATTGCCTCTGAATTGGGTTTATTATTGGATAGGATAATAACTTAGCAATTAACTACGTCTGAAAGCAGAAGTCCAGGGCAAATAATGTCAAGTCTCTTCAGTGAGCATGTCACAAAACAAGATGCATTGTGGGACATGTAGTTTATGGGCAACCTGCTTCTGTAAATCGGCATGTAACCGTATAATATACATGTTATATTCTTTGCAAGCTCTTGCGGGGCCACATAAAATGAAGTCGCGGGCCAGATGTGGCCCCCGGGCCTTGAGTTTGACACCCCTGCTCTAGACAATACTGTTGTGTCTTTTGTGGGCAGGAGATAAAACTTATATTCCTTTTCTGTAAAACCACATCCACACATTTCCATACATGCAAAGAACACAGTTTAAGAATCCCTTTGTGCGTCGAAAGCAATCATGTTATATTTGGCAATTGGTCAAATCTCTAGAAATGTGTTGTACCATGACCTACTGAATTGGACAGATCTATACAAAGTTATCAGGAAATGTCACCTATGGGGTGGTCATCTGGCGGCCATCTTGGAAAAAAACGGACGCCATCTTGGAATTTCAAGTGGCTAGCACTTTTTTCTCATAAAGTGACATCAAATAAATATTCCTGCCAAGTTTCATGCTTGTATCATCATTTGAACGATTGACCTTGTTATTGTCCAATAACCTCCACTATTGGTAGTACTACACGAACAACAATTATCGTGGCATTATCCTTCAGCAAAGGTAATAGTCTTAACTGCAGTAATCCTTTTCGAGAGGAAGCTCAGTGTTTGAATATGTGATTAAATTCACAGAAATAAGACGGACAAATCAAAGAAAATCCATCGGTGCCAAAAAGTCAGCAGAACATTGAACACATCTCTTCTCCAGCTCCTTTTATTCCTGTGTGACTTCCTCTCTCCTCGTGCTCCGTGTCTCGTCCTTCACTTGACCTGGCACTTTATGAGGAGAACCTCCAACCACTTACTAACCTCACCACAGTCCCTCAACTATTCTCAACTCCTCTCGGAAACACACGCACACACACACCTGACCTGTTCCCTCTGCTCTTCTTCACACACACACCATGTGGCAGGAGCATATTAGGAGCCTAGCAGTTACAAGATGAAAGAAGACAGCCATGTGTTAGTCTAGATAAGACATGCATGGGTCGGGGGAGTATTCTGGGACTCTGCTTTGAGTAGACTCCTCAGTGACCCACGTGTGTGCCCCTGATATGCTATCTGCAAAGAAGAAGATGGTGACACAGACAGCTCAGGGAACCTTCACGGTGGCGTTCAGCAGACACGAGGTGAACCTCCTCTGAGCCTTTCCTTCACTTTCATGTTGTATCTCTATTTATCCAGGCGAGGTTAAGGCACAAACACACTATTTTTGTTATTAGTACCCTGCCTCAAATTCACACAGCTCCACATGACTCATCAGGGCGCCCTTCAGTACACTCGAGCTGCAGCGGCGAGTCTCTGAGTGGTTCCAATGGATTTAAAGTATCTCAATTATATTTCAGAAGTCAGATGTGTTTCCTATATCTCAAAATACAGTTTAAATATGCATTATGTCTGCCCCTTCCACGAGGTCTTCAAAACCGGCCTTAAGACCCTCTTCTTTCGGCAGGCCTTCCAATAAACGTTGAGCACGGTACACCTGGAGTACTGCCATTTGTATCGATATCTCCGACTTTTATTTTTGTACTCTATTTTATATTTTATTTTTTGATTTGTTATTATTATTACAATTATTTGTTTAATCTCTCAAAGTGTATCAGTATCCCTTGTTGTGAAGCACTTCGAGATTTGTCTTGGCAGATGAGAAGCGCTATATAAATTAAATATATCATTATTATTATTATGTCCAATGGTAATGCAGCACCAGACACTTTTTACACTGCTATGGACTATCTTGCACTAATGTACATTTCCCAAAGATAAGGAAGTGACTGTTATTTTGTATATATTGATTGTGTTGATTATATTTCTTAATGTGTGCATATGTATAATTGTGTCTGTTGATTGTGTATATATAGGATATACATATTTTTAAATATGTTTGTTATTGTATTCGGGATTGTAGGAAATTGTATTTTGATCTTTCTGTCTGTACACGCAAACTGAAAGATTGGCAATAACGTTGACTTTGATTTTTAGATTTTGTAGGCTATCTTTCCTAAATTCTTGTATAAATGTTGGATTAAATAGAAACATTACTCAAGACTAGAAAAAAACACTGCATAACCGTCTCATAGACTGACCACTGATGTTACTACAATACACCCCATACAACCAGTTGCTAAGAGAAACATCTGAAAGAATACCAACTGGTAAATATGAATGAACTTAATATTCCCTCGTGCTCGCATCATTCTAAATCCTCCTTCACATCATACTTTTTGATTTTTGATTTGATGTACTTTATTAATCCCCGTGGGGGAAATTTTTTCTCTGCATTTGACCCATCCTAGTGTTAGGAGCAGTGGGCTGCCATTTTGAACGGCGCCCGGGGAGCAGTGTAAGGAACGGTGCCTTGCTCAGGGACACCCCGGTAGCACTTGGTCTTGCCGGGACTTGAACTGATGACCTTCCAGTTGCCAAGCTAAGTCCCTATCGACTTCGCCACCACCGCCCAAACTTACTTACATGCATTTCCTAGAGACTTACCCTAACCTTAACCATAACCAACACATGCCTGACCCTAACCCTAACCCTAATCATAAACCCTAACCAAGTCTTCACCCTAAAATTAATGATCCCCCTCATGGGGACTCCATTTTGTCCCCATAAGGGAGGCGAGTCCCCACACGTGACTGTGTAAACAGATGTAGGTCCCCACAAGTATAGTAATGCTAGGCCACACACACACCACACACACACACACAGACACACACACACACACACACACCACCGTGCAATGTAAACCTTTTTGCAGCTTTAAAACCTGATATCCCCTTAAGCGTATTTCATATTTGGATATTATAAAAAGAAAACTGTGAATACGGTATATCTACTAAGGATGTGGCTGACTGCGTGCAGAAGACTTAACTTCCTTTTGTCTACCAGACATTGTCTCTCATTGCCCGTCAAGGTATAAGAGATAGAAAGGGAGAGAGAACGAAATCAGTTGTTCGCTCCACCCAAAAGCTCTATCCCCATTTCCCACGTTCCTTCTTTTATTTCTCTATTGTGTTCATCCCGCTAGTCGGCACTTGCTTGGCTGAATGAACAGCTCAATTCAAAGGCATTACTATGCAGAGTGGGGGACTGAAGGTAGCATACTGGAGAGGAGAGGAGAAGGAGGAAAAGTTGTGGATGCTCGTAAAAGTCTGCTTAGTCAACCATTTGATTCCCTCTCCTCCAAAGTCAAATCATTAACAAGCAACCCAATGAGTAATTGGGAATGCGGTGGCTGTGTGTGTGTCACTTCATGGAGTATGTGTGTGTGTGACCGTTTATGTCAGTGAGTGTGTGTGTTGGCAACTTAAGAGCTTAGACACTTTGAAGAGTTTTTGTTTAATCAAGAACTGAGGTAATTGGCAGCAACAAAGGCCACCGAGTGCCCGAGGAGCTGCTCAGTGTTCACTCGCTGCGTGTCCATGAGTGCGCATGATGTTATGGATTTTGTGTGTTCATCAAAAACAACTTTCAAAATGTTCTGCAGTATTCCATGAAATAAATAAATAAAAGGACTCGGGGAAAAAAAAACGAAAAAGGATAACTTCTATTTTTTATATTCCTGCAAGATTCTAACAGTCGGTGTTTTAAAAGAATAAATAAGCACCGAAAAAATTGGAAGGAATTCATAGCAGCGCACACGATTCAAGCAATCCATGAGATCAGTGGAGGAAAAGCAATGAGAGGAAGGTCGGGAAACAAAAGTAATGAGGGAAGCTGAGAGCCAGCCAGAGTCCTTGTTGGGCATTTGGGCTGCTGTCAATCAAGTAACAACAAACCAATCACTTCACTACAGCTGGTCAACAGATACCCCAGTGGTCTGCTCTGCAACACACACACACACACACACACACACACACACACACACACACACACACACACACCACACACACACACACACACACACACACACCACACACACACACACACACACACACACACACACACACACACCACACACACACACACACACACACACACACACACACACACACACACACACACACACACACACACACACACACACACACACACACACGACGCCATGCCGTGTGCATATTGTATACCAGTTGTTCAGCAGCTCTCCTCCTCCCCCAGTCACTACTTATTCTCCTGGCTGCATGTTATTCATTTCCTGCATGTGCAGCTGTCATTTCTGTCTGTGTTTGTGTCAGAGAGAGAGCGTGTGTCTGTGTGTGTGTGTGTGTGTGTGTGTGTCTCTCTTTTGACAGCCAGAGACGGACCTTTCCAGAGAGCAGATCTCCAGACACTGAGAAACAACGAGTGAAAGCTATTGTCTGCTGTTTGCTTGTTGCTGCTGGACTCTTTGTTAGAGCAGCCAGGAGTAAGGGCCATTGTGTGTGTGTGTGTGTGTGTGTGTGTGTGTGTGTGTGTGTATACTAGCATTACTATACTTGTGGGGACCTACATATGTTTACATAGTCACGTGTGGGGACTCGCCTCCCTTATGGGGACAAATTGGAGGTCCCCATAAGGGGGATCATTAATTTTAGGGTGAAGACTTGGTTAGGGTTAGGCATGTGTTGGTTATGGTTAAGGTTAGGATAAGTCTCTAGGAAATGCATGTGAGTCAATGTAATGTCCCCTGAAGTGATGTATACATGGTATGTGTGTGTGTGTGTGTGTGTGTATGTGTGTACTAGCATTACTATACTTGTGGGGACCTACATCTGTTTACATAGTCACCTGTGGGGACTCGCCTCCCTTATGGGGACAAATTGGAGGTCCCCATAAGGGGGATCATTAATTTTAGGGTGAAGACTTGGTTAGGGTTAGGATTAGGGTTAGGTTTAGGCATGTGTTGGTTATGGTTAAGGTTAGGATAAGTCTCTAGGAAATGCATGTGAGTCAATGTAATGTCCCCTGAAGTGATGTATACATGGTATGTGTGTGTGTGTGTGTGTGTGTGTGTGTGTGTGTGTGTGTGTGTGTGTGTGTGTGTGTGGGTGTGTGTGTGTTCTCCTTCCGAACAGAGGCAGGGGAAATCAGTCCAGCCTGGTCTGGTCTTTTGTTTTTATCGACAAGTGAACGGGACGAAACAGAAGGGCCACAGAGGAGCGTATGTTTCTGTGAAGCCCTGTGGGTGTTCGGTGTGGGTTTCTGCGTCTACTGTGCCAAGGACCAACTGTTGTAATGCTACATATAAGTTATGCATCTTTAAACAGTGTTAAAGTAGAATATAACAATCTTCTGTTCGTCAACAGGCGTGGGGACATATGTCACAGAGACTTTGGGTAAATGCCTACAACAAAGAATAACACGTGTTTTAGGAGGATCTTCTTTTTGTTACAAAACTACAAAGCGTTTTCCGAGGGAAACCAAGTGTGACACAAACTGCTGTGATCATTTGAAGCCTGCCTCTACAAGATGGCTCTTTCTGCCCTCTTTCCAACAGACTCAAGTAAATTAGTTAGTCTATTTGGTAAATCCCAAAAGTGGCAAATGTTCTCAGTGTGCCTGAAATAATTTGTTTATTTGCTAAAGCCCCTGTCACACTGTCCCGAAATTGACACCCAATGGACACACGAATATGGAATTGTGAATTTCGCACGAAGATGGCCCCGAACCACACACGAAGGCAACATTTACATTACATTTAAGATGCACAACTGCAACGAAAGTACCAAAAACAATTATGTTACAGTACTATGATACTGTACTGATATCTTCAGACTTTGTTCTTTACTTTATCCGTCTTTATATGTAGAAGATATTACGTTTTCTCCGTCATGTTGTTTCCATAACAACAACAACTTCCTGTCAACTGTCCTTCAAAATAATATATTATATCCTTTTCAGTTTCACAGAACACAAATTGGGTTATTTACATAATATGTTTACATGATTTTGTTGTGCAATAAAACAACCCGATGGACACACGATAAAGGAAATGGTCAAATTCGGCTGTGATCGTAGCAACATCGGGCCGTTCGTGAGGGCATCTTAGGCCTTCGTATGATCGCCGGTGGAGTTTCTCAGGCTCCGGCAGCAACTTCGTGAGCGGAGGCAAAATCTTTGGCATGCCAAAAAATTGCCGAAGGACCTTGCGAAGGTTCATTTTCGTGTTGAATTCGTGTCAATTTTGCCCTTCGTAAGGCCATCGTGAGGACGTCTTGTTATCATCGGTGCCATCGGGCATTCGCCCCGATCAGAGTGAGGGCGAATGCACCGATGATAACACGAAGATGACACGATTTGACAAGATGCCCTCACGAGTGCCTTACGAAGTTGCCGCTCACGAAGTTGCTGCCGGAGCCTAAGAAACTCAACCGGCGGTCATACGATGGCTTCGATGCCCTCACGAATGGCCTCACGATCACAGCCGAATTTGAACATTTCCTTTATCGTGTGTCCATCGGTTGTCAATTTCGGGACAGTGTGACAGGGGCTTTACTGACATAAGTTACAGGAGAAATGTTGAAGCATATTGTTACCAGATCTACCTCTGAATATAAGGGTAATAATTCTGTTTTAATTTGAAGTGCATGGAAGTCTCCTGCTCTGTGTTTTTCTGGTTTGTTGATATTGAAATGAACACGAGATGTCGAGTGCAGCCACCGTTCTTGATGTAAACGGCTGCATTAATATATAGTCAAATGTTCAGTTTGGACCAAACCCGCTTTGTGCATTAGTCTAAGCTTCCACTAAACAACAACATCACACTCAGGATTATGTCGCTTATAACATAATGTCTCCTGTGTGCCTGCCTCCTGTCCTTATTTGTAATGACCCATTACAATCATTGACTTTATGTCCATGTGTTGTGTTGTTGTGCATCAAAATGCTATTTATTTAGGCAAGCAAAGTGTTTCCAATATTCTTTTTGGAGCTGGAGCATAATTATAACCCTTTGTGTGTGAAAGCCATGTGCCGGAGCGCAGCTATTCAGACGAGTCTCTCATTACCGGCTCTCAACTGCTAAAAGGAGCCGCTGACAAAAGAGACCTGGAGTCTTTTCTTTGCTTTACATTCATTTTAGCTGAAAAATGAGGAACATTTCGAGAACATTCAATACTTTGTTATCCAGTTCCATTTTAGATAATTGCTTACTGCAGAGGAATCAAAAGGACTGTGGATTAATCAAGAGTCAGTAGTGGAACTTCAATAAATGATCATTTGTGGGAATAATATTCTCCCGTACTGAATGAATTTCCACAAAGAGTCGGACAGAGCTTTAAGAGAGCATCACTCAGGCGGGGGGGGGCATTTGGCAGCGTCTGTCCTCTGCTCACCAGAGACCTGCGCTGATGGAGTGAAGACTTTCTCCTGCCTCGATATATAACACCTCTCACCACAAGTGGCCGTGTGTGTGTGTGTGTGTGCCATCGACTCATTATTGTGTGTGTTGACATGATGTTTGGGGGGGGACAGCATTTTCACATATCTGACTTCTTCTTCACATCGCCCACTCAGCTCTGACATCAGTTAGAAGACTCACGAGACATTTGGGAAGAAGGGGGGTTCAATTTAGCCAAATTAGTCAGACAGACAACATCACCAACAACAACAACACCAACAACAACACAACAACAACAACACCAACAGTCTTAAGGAGCAAATAGATACATATTGTGGTTGTAAGGGCACCACCTGCACACTGATGATGCTACCATTCAGAAAGCACAGTGCAGTCCTTACCATTAGAATCTGTACTTTTAGCGAGATAAATAAATCTTACACAACATTTTTTTTAAACATATATAAAAAAAATAATATAACATTTTAAATATTGTATAACATATATAAATTAACATAACAATGTGAAGAATGAGCTATACAAATGTAGAGTCAACAATGTGCTTTTTGTACTTCAATATATAAGGTGGTGTATTAGTATAGTTCGTGACAGTTGCTCCATTTTATAATAAAATAAATAAAAGACAAAAATGTTTTAAAAATATCAATATACTGTAGAAGAAAACATAATAATAATTTAAAATATTTAAACTAGTGCTGTCAAAATTATCGCGTTAATGGCGGTAATTAATCTTTTGAATTAATTGCAGAAAGTATTAAAATAATGATTACAACAAAATGCATATATATATATATATATTTTAAGATCATGTTTAATCATCTGATTCGTCTGTACATTGCTGTTTTAGTATGTGTTCTTCTAATTAGTGTCTACAGTGTGTGCCTATTGAGCTGTTTAGAGCCATGTGGGACAAAACCTGATCCTGCCCCTCCCTCTGACTGTCTAAGTGAACGGTGACTGCAAAAACTACACTGCGCATGCTCAGAGTATTTTCCTATTTAATGTGTGTGGCAAAAAAATAATGACCATAGGGGCAAAGTGCTGCCATCCCCACCATACGTCATCTCACATCATTCAGAGCTGATTGGCTGTAAGTACGTGTGCCGCGAAAAGTGTGGTGTGTGAAGAGGAGGAGAGAGAGCTGCAGTGAGGCGTCCTAAAACCAGGAAGTAAGCTGCGCATGGCTTCCCTCCACAAAAAAGCAACGAGATTTCTCCATAGGATTTTAGAAAATAGCTCAAAATAAGATCTGTGGGAAACGTAGCTGTTAGATAAATGTACGTTTTGTTCAGCCGGATAATATCCACATGTCTACCCTACTTTTATCATTTTCTAATCTAAAATCTATTGATTAGATTAGATTTATGATAGACTTTTGAAACTACAAGAAGATAAGGGAGGACTTTTACAAAAAAGTAACAGAGATTTTTGTCCAGAGGGATAGGCAAATGGACTTCATCTTCAAGTCAAGGTAAGACTGCAATTTTATTGAAAATGGGATCTTACTAAGAGAGAACAATTCAATATTTAAATGATAAAATTACAATTTTTGTGGGTATCCTTCTGTTGAACTGTCTGTTTAAAAGTAATTGAAGCATCAGACAAAAAAAGTTTTGAAAATAATATTATATTTTGATTTAATATATTTGTAAACCTGAAGAGTCAGTGACAGTGCCTCACCAGCCATGAACCTCTCTGCAAAAGCTTATATATAGACATCTGAGTTGTTTGTGCCCCACCACTTTTGTACATATAGAAACGCCACTGGAAATGCGTAACGTCACTTGTGTCACAAAGCGGATTTGCGTACTTGTGAAGCTTTTCCAGAAGGCGGTGAGATCACCGGACGACAGAGTCGGTCTCCGTGTGCACAGACAGGGCTGCTGTTAACGTCGGTCTGTACAACGGAATTGTGCCAAAACTACGCCAACCGGCTGCGGAGGGAGACTCCCCCCTTCACTGGAGAACTGCGCTAAAACAGCTGATCACAACGTTCACACTCAGTGGTCACGAAGTACTCCACTAGCCGCCCCCCCCCCACTCTGTCGACTTTCCTGAAGTACTCCCCTGTTGATAGAAATCAACACGTAATGAATTAAGACCCCACGGTTTGATGATTGATAGGTGTGTGGGTTGTCTTTCATTTTGACACGCAGAAAAATGTTATAATAAACATAGATACTGTATGTTAAATGGATATATCCGCCTCCTTTCATTTATCTTTCCATTCATTTTGGACATAGTTCGAATGGTGATTAATCATGATTAATTAATTGTTAAGCTGTGATTAATCTGATTACAAATTGTAATCGTTTGACAGCCCTAATTTAAACACATTAAAATAGATTAATAATGTGCAATAACTATATAACTAATAACTATTATAATACATATATGATATAATTGTAGAAGGTTAAAGTAAAAATGTACACAATGTCCTAAAAATAGATAACATGTATAATACACTATTACAGTGTTGTTGTATTCGTATTATTAATATTTTAATGTTTCATGGTGAGAGAAGTGTCCTTTGAATAGACATGTCAATGGTTTGTCTAATGTCAAAGATGTACAATGATAGTGTTATTAAAATGTCATAACCTCTGAAGTTGAACCGCAGTAAACCTCCACGTCTCTCTGGGAAGTGTCCACAATCTTAATTCCTCCTCCTTGTTATCCACACTCAGCAGCATTTAATTCCCATGCAACTCTTATCTGGAGAGGAGTGAAGTGACATTAAAGAGGCTGACATTCAGATCCTGTAAAGTTATCGCTTCGGATGAAGATACAGAACCCACATTTTAGAATTCATTTAACACGATTGGGGGTAAAAAGCAATACAAAAGTCATATCTGTGACTGCCAGCAACATCTGATTAGTTTTACTCAAACAAGCTGGATTGTAATGCTGGATGTAATAATTCA
This sequence comes from Champsocephalus esox, assembly GCA_036324585.1. Taxonomy (NCBI): domain Eukaryota; kingdom Metazoa; phylum Chordata; class Actinopteri; order Perciformes; family Channichthyidae; genus Champsocephalus; species Champsocephalus esox. Next base: position 9,193,723 of record CM070496.1, on the reverse strand, counting down.
TTGGCCAATAATAGTGAATGTCAGTGAATGTGTTTGCATGACTTCACACACGTGGGTGCCTCTGTTAGCGATGTATGTGCCTGGTCAATATGAGTCAGGATGTTAATACACACATCAAGCTGAAAGCTAAACCTCTCAAAGATCATGCACAAATATAAAATCAGTGCACCTAATGTCCTCTGATGTAAATCATCTCCTCTGATCCGTTCCACAATCTGTCTTATCAGCTGGAGCCAGTTGCTAGTTATAGACCATCTCCATCTGCCACTTGACTCACTACATAGTCATCGTGGTGTTCATCTTACAATACTCTTCGAAATGGACGCTTATCTCTAGAACAATGAATAATATGTGGAAAACAATGGGTGTTTGTTTCTCCTGCTGGCAAAAGCTAGTATTCAATATTATTTTAGGGAGGATATGTCCCATCTTTAGTGCAGCTGCTGTCCTGACAACAAGGACAGTGTCATTGATGTGAAGCACCACTTAGAAAACACTAATAATGATGTGCTCGTGAATAACTACAAACCCTAGCACGAGCAATCCTTATCAAACATCAGAGCAGTTGCAACGGATTTGGTTTCGTCCACATTGTGCAGCTGTAATTAAAAAGGCAGATAAATTAATCAAATATTTGTGTTTACATGATAGTTCCCCACCGCCTACTCCTGATACTATCACAGATAAACACGCACGCACGCGCACACACACACACACACACACACACACACGATAAACACGCACACACACACACACACGCACCATGTATACATCACTTCAGGGGACATTATTCACTGACATGCATTTCCTGGAGACTTATCCTAACCTTAACCATAACCCTAACCAAGTATTCACCCTAAAATTAATGATTCCCCACACGTGACTGTGTAAACAGAGGTAGGTCCCCACAAGGATAGTAATGCTAGGACTCTCACACACACATGCACACACACCAGAAGCTTCACAAGGAAAGGAAAACAGACTTATTATATCTACAGAATATAAACAAATAAATATGAAGTATACTAATTACAATATAGTTTGCTAGTGTAATATGAATTAATGAGAGAGGTATTTGCTCGGTTGTAACACAGTGATATTTGCATATGATGGATCTTTAAATAAAAACACATTGCCAATATATTGTGTATTAAACATGCAACAAATTCAGATCAGATCAGGTACAGATTTCCAATGTCAGAGTGGTTACTGGAAGATGGTAGCTTAACTTCAAATGGCCCTAAGTCTAAGGCTATGACGCCCATAATGCTAAACGGGAGCAAATGTTAATAGGGGACCCAATTAGCCCAGTGGTGGCCGCCGGAGCTAACGGAGCCGCAGGGGGCTAGCTCCAGCCGGCGTCCCGGAGCTAGCCCACTGCGGCTCCGTTAGGTCCGGGCGGTGGAGTCCGTCTTTTCTCAACGTGTGAATGACAAGCATTAAGAGTAACACAATATAGCTAATTCTCTTGCAGATTGTCTCATTTGATTATGAATGTAACATTTATATAGGGGAACAACACTGTTAGCAGTAACTGGGTATGCATGTATTTCATGTTAGCTTAGCTTCTTAGCCTGAGCTAGCTCTGTTTACTTCCAGTTCGGAGGCAGCAGGTCCCGCCTCGGCTCCGCCTCTTTGCCCTTATTTGGAGCAGGCGGGATTAGACTCTGACGTCACAGTCGAGCCGTTAGTGGTCGACTCCGCCTACTAAGGGCTTCACGGCAACTCTGCAGAATCCTATGGGTGACGTCATGGACACTACGTCCATTTATATATACAGTCTATGGTTGTAACACAGTGATGTGATATTTGCATATGATGGTCTTTAAATAAAAAAGCATTGCCAATATATTGTGTATTAAACATGCAACAAATTCAGGTAGGCCTACAGATTTCCAATGTCAGAGTGGTTAGTGGAAGATGGTAGCTTAACTTCAAATGGCCCTTATAGATATAGTAGGTTTAATATGAATATATAAAAGTATGTCTTTCACCATAAAAAGTGTTTAAAGTCTTGTTGTTATTCAGACCAGCCATCTGCTGCTTCTCTTTAATGCATACATTTTATGCAAGATATTTTGAGCACTTTGTTTTTACCCTAACCATTTTATTTTTCATTGCTTTGTTGTTGTCTTTCTGGTCCCTTGCACTAATGTAGACGTACTTCCCTCCTAATGTAAGCCCTCTAGATAAAAGTGTCAGATAAAATGCCTAAATGGAAATGAAAATGTATGAGGCACTTTCGGTCTGTATTTAATCAGATGCACAAACACGGAGGGCAATTTGAAGCGCACGACTAGGAAAATCAATAAGGTTCAAAAAGTCAGCGCTGTACTTTTATTTCTCTGAAGTGACTGTGAAATATTGCAGATGAATAGATCAAGCTGTGGGTTTGGAAATGTGGAAACCAGAGGAGGAAAGTAAACACATTTATTACAGTGAAAGCACAGTTTTAAAAACTTGCTTTTGACTTCAAGCTGTACGGCCTCATTGTTCCATGTCGAGGACAGGAGGAAAGACACTTATCCACCAGTCTATGTGGAAGAAGATGTATCTCATACTATTATGTTGGTATTAGATATTTAGTGCCACTGTTGGTTGAATGTATAGGTGTAGAGCAGTGTTTCTCAAACTTTTTCATTCCAAGGACCACTTAACCAATAAAAAAACACTCGCGGACCACCTAACTCCACAAATATCCAAAAACACATCGTTTTTCTAGAACAGATTACAAATCGCCTGAAAATGGTACAAACCGGCGGCATCATGTGTGACGAAGGTGTTGCGCTGGGCTATATCATGCAATTGAAAGTGAAACTTAAGCTTGCTCCATTGCGGAGATATTCCCGCGAGAGTGCGGAAAACTTAAATTAACTTATTTATTTAAAATGTGAAATTTTACCAATATACTCACGGACCACTAGGGGGCGCTCACGGACCACCAGTGGTCCGCGGACCACACTTTGAGAAGCACTGGTGTAGAGTTACTCCATTGTTTTGTGTGATCTGAGCACACCAATTATATACAACTTGACTCCAGATGAGTGGAACATGTATTTTAAATTAACATAAGTATAATTAACTCCAGTCCAAAAAGACCAAATTCTGGCTATGTGTCTTTACTCCAATGAAAAAACGCTATTCACATGTCCTGGTTTGATCCTGCATCAGTTTAAGATCTGCAAGCTGGCTGTGTTAGTTTATTGGAAACATACATTACTGTCAACGGACCTAGAGAACTTAACTAGCTTCAAGCTTTTCATCCTCATTAATAAACAATATGACATTTTGAGGAAGGGCCTGTCGGCATTATCTCAATACGAGTTATTGAAAGTTAATGTGTGAAATAAAAATGTGACTTAAAATGTTTTAATGTGCAATGTGACAGCATGTTGTGTTCTCGTGTCTCCCAGACTTCTACAGTCACTACACATCACATTTAGTTATTTCCCCCCCCCCGTGACACGCATTCAATCATAAAGTCTGACCCTTAAACTGACAGTGACATCAAATTATGCAAATTCTAAAACTAGTCCTCTAATGTTTTCGAGTGCCACTATTTTCTGAGAGAAGGTCTTCAGAGGATGCATGAATCAGTGAATCTTATTTGTGTTTTCATTTATTGCCATCAAAGAGCAATTTAGCACTACATAATTAAAATATGTTAGCACCCTGCGGAGCTGAACAAAACAAACATGGTGTTGTTACCAATGTTACACACGGAGCCCTATTATAGGACAGTAAGTCATTAAGCTCTAACAAATACATGCAGTCTCCCTTGCAGTCTCTCACTTTTAAGCGATTTAACCCCAATTATTTGCATTTACTTGTTGTCCTCTTCTTGTCTTTTTGCATCCTTTTAAAGTCTAGCTACTATAACCAACATCTGTAGCAGGCAGTGTGGTGTGCGTTGTCGTGGTAACACATAAGAAACAAACAATACAGATCTGCTGATCAACACATCTGAGACAAGTGGTTAAAAAACACCACTCTCCATTCACTATAATATCTATATGACATAGTATCATCAAACAAATCCATTGCATCTTCCATTGCAGCCAATACGTGTTCCTCTTTAAGTATGATTATAGTGTAACTGATGAATTAAAGTTTGCACTCATTGACAGCCCCTTATAGGCTTTTTCCTTTGTTGGATAAAGATGTAATTATCGCAGTAATCCATCAATGTCGCAGTGACTGCTTGGCGGTACATTAACGAGACACTAAAACATTATTTACAAAACCAATGCTGCTTGGTCAGGGCTTGACTAACTATCCTCCCCCTGTGACTAGTTTGGCAGGTGAAGAGTTAACTCATCAGCGTGGAGTAGCGGCAGGCGGTGATTGGTGCCGGAATGAGCCCGAATTGAGCTTTCGTGCATAAGACTGCAGGACAGGTGGGTTTCTCTCCGGGGAGCGCGGTGTGCAGCTTGTCCAGCGGCGAATGGGATCGAGGCGAATGTGATTGAATAGGCTGAAACAGGGCCTGATGGTGGCTGTGTGTGTGTGTGCGCGTGCGTGTCCGTGTGCGTGTGTGTGTGTGTGTGTGTGTGTGTGTGTGTGTGTGTGTGTGTGTGACTCTGCAGCATTAAGTTGCTTTAAGCCCTCTACCATCCAAATCCATCTCGTTGATCAATAGCACTGATAGCTTCAATATTATGACCGTTTGCGTGTGTGTGTGTGTTTGTGTGTGTGTGTGTGTGTGTGCGTGCATGCGTGTGTGCATGTGTGTGTACGTGCGTGTGTGTGTGCGTGCGTGCGTGCGTGCGTGTGTGTGTGTGACTCTGCAGCATTAAGTTGCTTTAAGCCCTCTACCATCCAAATCCGTCTCGTTGATCAATAGCACTGATAGCTTCAATATTATGACCGTGTGTGTGTGTGGGTGTGTGTGTGTGTGTGTGTGCGGCACTCATATTGCTGCAATCCCAAAGCATCTCCTAAATAAGACGAGAGAAAGGGAGAAACTAATGGTTCCAGTCTGCTCGTGACGGCACCGGGGGTTATTGACGCTATCTGCCCAGCTGAGAATTATTGGCTCTGGATTTGTTTACACTAGCAGTATTTTAAATTACACTGGCAATACATTAAATATGTGTCATACATGGAGGAAAACAAGGGACAGGAAGTTGGCCATAGTTGGGAATATTTCAAACATGAATGTGTTTTCGAGGTGTTGCAGAAATATCACAGGCAATGCATCAGGGTAAATGGCAGAAGGAAAACACTCCTGAATAAATAATAATCGGCAGATAATTATGATGCAGCGCACAAAAACAACAGCTTAATTTACTTTAAACTGTTAATGATCCATATTTGTCACTGTATCCAGACTAACATTAATATAAGCGAGCAACATGATGAAGCTATAAAGGGCTGACTGCGGGGGTTGAGAAGCAAAACGCACACGAGCAAAAGACACTGTGAACGGGTTTGTTTTATTTTGAATGTCAAATCCCTTTTAGCTTAAAGTGTAATGATGCACATAACCTTTATTTCATCTCCAAACCATTTAAGTAGAGGGAACACTTCTTTGAACTTGTGTACGCGCTCTTTAAAATAGTATGTAATGTCATTATTAGAAAGCGCCGTGTGTTTAGAGGGCACGCACCGGACTCCATTTAATAACCCTGGCAGGAAAGCCAATTTAGCTGCTTGAACTTTTTTTGTGCATTTTAGAAAATGCATTTCCCTTATCGGATTCACTCCTTAATAACATTCTGATAGAAAGTGCATGTGGGTCAGCTCTCTGTTTATTCCGTCTTCCAAGGATTTTTCATCTCAACTTAAACACGATGTGTGTGCTGCGCGTATAGTCGTTTTTATATTTCTACTAGGGTTATGTATGCTGCACACTCACGATATGTCCTTGATGGGTTTTTTTGTATACATTTGACGCATTGACTGTTTAAACATGCATCTATATTGTGTCCCTGGCCAATAAACAAAGGTACAAAAGAGGACACTGACCTTTCCTTTAGCAGCTATACGAGCACCTCCTCCTTTACAATTTTGGGTTTTAAATAATGCTCGCTAGCCTGGTGTATCAATATCATTCACGACAGGGCTTTCTTCTCTCCTCCTCTCGATGAAAGCCCATCTGTCCTCACCTGGAGCTCTCCCGCATGCATCAGTGAATACTAGGAGCCTTTAACCCATTAGCTAATGATCAGGGATTGTTGGATACCCCACTCAAGTGCTTACTCACGGTGCGGTAATGGAGTGCTGGTTTGGAAAAGGCGACAAAATGGCCACAAAGAGATCCCATCCATAAAATGTCAAGAAATAATTTGCCAACGGGTAATTTCCACATGTTGTTGGAACACGGGGTTTTCAATCCAGAACCCCTTGGTGCATGCATCGGGCGAGTGGCTGAGATGTTACAGGTGGTGTAAGCTAATGATGTATGTGCTCTCCCACACAAGGCTTTCTGCTCGGGTTATGTGAGGGTGAAAAGGAAGCTTTCACTTCGTAATGATAATGTCAAGGAAGCACTGTTTTTATGTTTAATAAGAGCTGAGTGTCGTTTAATTTCCATTCTATCTTAATAACATGTTTTTATTCTGACTCGTTGTAAAACAAACCAATGAGGGAAATCAAATATATGTAAAATACCTAAAAAGCTAACTTATAGTTAACGATATAACCGTTACTGATGCATCGTTCGGATTTGTTTCTCAAAGTGGACCTTTAACACAATAGATCCTGCTACTCGGTCCATAAGGTGTTGTCCTCCATATTGTCCCTCATTGTACTCTGCAAGTAGGAGCATGGATTCCGCTCAGCAGTGCCGCAAAAAAACACTTTAAAATGGAATCTATACAGCCAGAGCATCCAGAGTACGGACTGAAATGCATCCCAAGGGATCCAATTTGCTAAAATATGCTTCCACGTGTTTTTCTGCTGTCCAGACTTTCTAAAATCAATTAGGATTGGATCTGGATGTGCCAGAAATGGATTAGGGCTGGCAGTCTGGATAGGGCCTGATAGCCAGTGGCTGTAGCCAACAGCATCTGCACACACACATGCACACACACATTTCTGTCCACTCACCCAGATGTTGCCGTCCTGATGGTATGGTTTCCAGTTCCTGCCCGTGTCGCTGTAGAGGAGGCGGTACCGCGTGGTCCAGTCGGAGCTGCTGTAGCGGCCCTGCGTGGCCACGGAGCTCACCTGCTTCCTGGAGCCCAGGTCCACCTGGAGCCACTGGTAATGGTCGCTGTCCAGAGGTGACCAGCCACCAGCACCTGGGAGACAGACACATCTAAAGGTCACCTATTCTGCTAAATCCACTTTTCATGTCTCTTCTACATCAACACGTGTCCCCTCTTCTTCACGTCTCTTCTACATCAACATGTGTCCCCTCTTCTCCATGTCTCTTCTACATCAACATGTGTCCCCTCTTCTCCATGTCTCTTCTACATCAAATGTGTCCCCTCTTCTTCATGTCTCTTCTACATCAACATGTGTCCCCTCTTCTTCATGTCTCTTCTACATCAACAGTGTCCCCTCTTCTTCATGTCTCTTCTACATCAACATGTGTCCCCTCTTCTTCATGTCTCTTCTACATCAACATGTCCCCTCTTCTTCATGTCTCTTCTACATCAACATGTCCCCTCTTCTTCATGTCTGTTCTACATCAACATGTGTCCCCTCTTCTTCATGTCTCTTCTACATCAACATGTGTCCCCTCTTCTTCATGTCTCTTCTACATCAACATGTGTCCCCTCTTCTTCATGTCTCTTCTACATCAACATGTGTCCCCTCTTCTTCATGTCTCTTCTACATCAACATGTCCCCTCTTCTTCATGTCTCTTCTACATCAACATGTGTCCCCTCTTCTTCATGTCTCTTCTACATCAACATGTGTCCCCTCTTCTTCATGTCTCTTCTACATCAACATGTGTCCCCTCTTCTTCATGTCTCTTCTACATCAACATGTGTCCCCTCTTCTGCATGTCTCTTCTACATCAACATGTGTCCCCTCTTCTTCATGTCTCTTCTACATCAACATGTGTCCCCTCTTCTTCATGTCTCTTCTACATCAACATGTGTCGCCTCTTCTTCATGTCTCTTCTACATCAACATGTGTCCCCTCTTCTTCATGTCTCTTCTACATCAACAGTGTCCCCTCTTCTTCATGTCTCTTCTACATCAACATGTGTCCCCTCTTCTTCATGTCTCTTCTACATCAACATGTGTCCCCTCTTCTTCATGTCTCTTCTACATCAACATGTGTCCCCTCTGTTTCATGTCTCTTCTACATCAACATGTGTCCCCTCTTCTGCATGTCTCTTCTACATCAACATGTGTCCCCTCTTCTTCATGTCTCTTCTACATCAACATGTCCCCTCTTCTTCATGTCTCTTCTACATCAACATGTGTCCCCTCTTCTTCATGTCTCTTCTACATCAACATGTGTCCCCTCTTCTTCATGTCTCTTCTACATCAACATGTGTCCCCTCTTCTTCATGTCTCTTCTACATCAACATGTGTCGCCCTCTTCTTCATGTCTCCTCTACATCAACATGTCCCCTCTTCTTCATGTCTCTTCTACATCAACATGTGTCCCCTCTTCTTCATGTCTGTTCTACATCAACATGTGTCCCCTCTTCTTCATGTCTCTTCTACATCAACATGTGTCCCCTCTTCTTCATGTCTCTTCTACATCAACATGTCCCCTCTTCTCATGTCTCTTCTACATCAACATGTGTCCCCTCTTCTCCATGTCTCTTCTACATCAACATGTCCCTCTTCTTCATGTCTCTTCTACATCAACATGTGTCCCCTCTTCTTCATGTCTCTTCTACATCAACATGTGTCCCCTCTTCTTCATGTCTCTTCTACATCAACATGTCCCCTCTTCTTCATGTCTCTTCTACATCAACATGTGTCCCCTCTTCTTCATGTCTCTTCTACATCAACAGTGTCCCCTCTTATTCATGTCTCTTCTACATCAACATGTGTCCCCTCTTCTCCATGTCTCTTCTACATCAACATGTGTCCCCTCTTCTTCATGTCTCTTCTACATCAACATGTGTCCCCTCTTCTTCATGTCTCTTCTACATCAACATGTCCCCTCTTCTTCATGTCTCTTCTACATGTGTCCCCTCTGTGAAAAGAGACTCTGAAAGTTTCCGAAAAAATATTCTCTCTCTTTTTGATCCATTTCTATAAAAACCTGTCTGAAAATGAGCTGATCAGATTTTGGCCACTTTATGATGTCATAACGATGTTTTGGCTCCGGTAACCATTAGCCAATCAGCAACCAAGGTACTTATCACTTGAATCTCCTCTAGAGCACCAATGAGTTATTTGTAACCAGATGTCTCTCAGAGGGGCGTGGGGAGGGGCTCCTTATTTTTCATCTAAAGTAACAGACAGAGAATCAGCACTTTGGAAACAGGGCTGAAACAGAGGGGATTATGGGTAATGCTGCAATGATCTGATTGGTTCAGAGACATGTTCTGTATATATCTGAGACCTGTAATATATTGATGAAAAACAGTGAAATAAGGGACCTTTAATAATGAGAGGGGGTGCTATGGTGGTTTCCCTCATGTACCTTTCCAAGTGATCTTCTCCATGAGTTCAAATGGCTTGGCCCTGGTTTAATTGAGTAAATAGTAACAAGTGTAGGAAGTATGTGTTTTTTTTTCTGTTGCGCATTATTATTTCACATGCAGTCGCTGCTGTTCAGGGACGCCCAGCTTCTGAGTCTGAGGCAGACCGAGCAGCAGCATGGTCCCGACGTAATGGCATTCAACAAAGAGAATGTGGAGTTACGAGGTTACAGACCTTCCTTACACATGGTCCGTGTCCAGCAGGGAGCAGCCCAGACATTTGCTTAAAATATATATATGTATAAATATATAAGTGTTCCTCGTCTAGCACAGCAGGCACCTCGACTTGTTGAGGAATGGCCTCAGCATGAATGCCATTCCAGGATGGATTCCTTTTTTAATATAGGCATGCGAGACAGAATGAGGCACCTGAGGAGCTCACTTTCAGAGAGATATGTTCAGTTACAACTCTTATGCCACGAATGACAACTATGCTAAGAATATGAGCACAGCATTAAAACTGGGTTAGGCTGATCTATTTATCATAAAGTGCTTACACAGAGTAAAACTGGGATGACACATTGCCTGGATATGGAAATATGTACAAATAGAGTCAGAGAGAAGCCCCTTCACACTGACAGTTACATACGGTTATCTGCACATATTTGCAGCTCAGCTCTGGTTCAATAAACATCCTGGCGTGCAGATTTAAGTGATATTTCACTCTGGTGGAACTACTTTTTTTAAATGTAGGTTGAAATACATTTTCTGAATGTAAAAATATCTCTTTACCATTTATTTCCACCTTTCATATGGTACGAAAAACCCAGCTGTTAAGAGTTGTACGATCTCCCATACTGGGTAGGTGCACTTAAGATGAAATATTGCTTGACTATCTCCGAGTGCAGCTCAGTGCTATTTTCCTCTGGCTTCTGTGTCTTCTGTCTGAATAGATGGCTGTGTTTGTATTCGACATTTTTCAGTGGCAGTCTAGCCGAAACCTCATGGCTGATTACCAGACAAATATTCATGTGTCCTCCAAAACATTGCCCGCCTTCACACCTCGAGGTGTCTAATTGAGGCCGGGCCAGACTCCCTTGGACCTCACAGGTTAAATGAGCCTCAGGTTTAATGTTGCAGAAACAAAAGCAACAGCAAGACAGAAGAGCAGGAAAAATACCAGACAGGAACCCAATGCCCTGATTTCATCTGCCATTATAAAGGAAAACAATATTTATGATGCCACTCTCTGTGCGAGCCGGCATGAGGCTACTGCAAGAGCATTTCAACCAACGTGAGAGATACCAGATGTATGCATACTGAGTGCATTCCAATTTAAACAGATGTGGAAATTAGAGACCTCGCACCAAGCAGTGAAAAGTATGAGTGCCACAAGCAGTCGAGCCTGTGACAGAATGTGAGTGGGTGGTGGATGGACTGCGAACCGGCCATGTCACGGCCGTCTCCTTTGATTCCTGTGATGGATTTTTTTCAAAAAGGACACAAATACAGATAAGAGAGTGACGGACTGAAAGCACAAGTGAAGGAGAATGACAGATAGGGGACAGAGAGCGAAACCAAATCCAAGGGGACACAGTGAGAGAAATGGAGATAGCAGGACCAAAAAAAAGTACAAGAGAGTAGAAGAGGAGCGTTGTGAAGGAGGCCTGAGAGATAGTGATATGATAAAAAAGAGGCAGAGGTAATATGGGATGTACTGCATCCTGGCAAAAATCCTATATCTTATCCAATTACAGAGCCATTACACTCCAGCCCCGGCCATGACAGATAACCAGGTCCATATCACTGGAAATGTCAATACCTCAAAAACCCGTTGCAGCAAAGCCGCTCCTTTAGGCGGATACAACACCATCAAAAGGGAGAGGGAGTGGAGGGTGACACATTGGGTTCGGGAGGGGCGGGGCCATAGTGATAAGCAAACAGACAGTGGAAAATATAGATTAAGAAAGCAAGCCGAGCGGACAAGTGACGCTACGAACACGATCAGAGGATGGGGTGTCGGAAAGAGTGACGGGGAGGAGGCAGAAAAATGGAGACGAGGGCGAGTAAGAGAGATGGATGAGGGGAGAGGAGAGGATATTTCTTTGTATTTGATGCTGGGGAGGGAAGAGATGAGATAGCATGCCAATAGGATGAAAAAGGATGGAAAGGGAACAATGTAGTTATGGTAAAGAAGGTGATAGATGGGTGAAGAGAGGAGGTGAACGGAGCGGAGGGAAGAGGATGAGTGCATACAAAATAAAACTGGGTTCAAATGATATAAAAAGAAAAGAATGGCAAAAGTTGAGAGTTTAGAAAGTGAGAGTTCAAATGTGTGTGCAATGTATGGGGCCATGACGGCAAGATCCTCAAATAAAAAGTGGTTGTAGTGTTAGTGCCTGAGAAACATAGGTACGTCTATTTTCGAATACGTCCTCGAACACTCTACTGACAAAATGCGTTTTGATGTGAAATATCAGATATGAAAGTCTTGTATGTCTTCAGAATGGATTCATCCAGGGACATAGCTCTCACTGCTCCAAGCTTGAATACTTTTTGTTGGTCACTGAGAATCTTCTTCAGCGAAGATTTTGAATCTTCGCCGAACTGCATTGTGGGGAGCGGAGCATGGCTTTCGTGAGCATCAAAAGTTGAGCAATGTTCAACTTTTGATGCTCACGATGCTTTCAAAGCTGGCATCAGCCAATCAAATCCCGTTTATGCAAATCCTGCCAGTACAAGCGCTAGCCAATCAAACCGCGTGCAAGCAGGGAGAGCCAGACCACAGTTCATTTCCTCATATTCCAAACGAGAAATTATGGTCGCAAATCACCCGGTTCTTTCCGACCAGAACTATTAACGGGATACAAACCGGAGGAACCAGGCATGGAGGGAGGTGGCAGAGACAGTGGGTGGAACTGGTAGGTTTCCACCTGTTTGGGGAGTTTGATATCCAGTTTACTTCTTTTTAACATTGCTATTGCTTAGTATGTCGGGGGCGGGCGGGAGATTCCTGATTGGTTGTTGGTCGCCTTGGCCGCGAGAAATCGCCAAGCCTCAGACACGCCCAGCTTCAAGATTTTTTGATGCCTGTAGTGTAGATGGGCCGTTACACTGCTGGTGGGTATTTCATCTGAAATCTGCACCGAAGTAAAAACATGCTATGGGACATGTCCTGCGCAGACAGTTTTTTATCTTTTCTACACCTCAGCCACCTCACTCTTCCCCTCTGGGGCCTCTGCAATGCTTGAACACTTTCCAAATCTTAAATTCAGCACCCGTCGACCAGATGCCTCGGGATTTCGCCACCAGCTGTCACCAGAGTCCGTCTCACCTGTCTCTCATTCCTGAACAGCCACACATAAACCTGCTCTCCATCTCTCTTACATTCAAGTCCATACATCCATGAGATGATCAGATGCACAACTAATTATAACAGATCTTAAAACAAATGCAGGGTATCATGGCCACAATCCCTTGATTATTTTCTTTACAATCACAAACTAAACACTAGGATTACAGCATTTACAATGCACATTTCTGTTATTTGATATTTCAATTGCGATTATGGTTCAGACAACCCCATATCACGGCAAGACGTGAACATGTGACTATTTACCATGCTGGGAGACGTGAAGATGTCACGATTTCGTCCCTTCAAACGTGACAGTTACACGGTATTGTTAACCCATGTTAACCAGTGGAGAAATACCCGGAAATGCCAAGCAAATGCTACTCCGACGGTCGATTTATTTTTTAATAGTCACACTCGATTACGCCGATTTTCTTGTTGCCCCAGCTGGTCGACACCTCTTTTAGCAGAAACAAAGGCTACATTAATGTATTAAATCGATGTTAATCCGTGTGTGTGGATGTGGAATTAACGGACGTGACGTTGTGTGATTGCGTTGCCAGGCAACAGCTTCGGTTCATGTTAATTTACAAACTCTTCAACTACAACAGTAGTTATATTTAAAAACATGTTAGAAGGCCTCATGAAATACTTGAATGTACATTTAAATTTAAATGTGAAGGAATGTGTGTATAACAAAATACATCCATCATAAACTAAACCGGAAACAGACGTAGGTAAGATCCTCAGCTCGATGATTGGATGGTTTAGCCACAATGCATGCTGGGATTTGGTGTTTATGCGATGTGAAATCCGAAAAACATTTTTAAATAGAATAATACTTTATTCGTGTGCTTGCTTTTCTCTTTGAAAGTCATCAGATAACAGCATTGTAATACACGGTTCGGCTTCATTAAATATTACATATCTGCCGTAGTTCTCTATTTATAGAGCCCTGATGAGAAGATTTCTGGACAAACAGGAAGAACTGCGGCCAAAACTGAAAATGTGACGTGGATCATAAATATATATATAACATCATATAATACATTTTTATTTCTAGTGTTTGTTTTTTATTGCTTTTTATTAATTCTACCGTGCTGTGTAATGTTTATTTATACTGTTCATGCTCACTGCTTGTAGCACTTCAGGATTTGAAATCAAATATGAAGTGCTTTATAAATGAAACCCATTATATATAAGCAATTAAACAACATCTACATTTCTTTTCACACAATACGTCTCCTTGCAGTATCAACACTAATCCGGCTGACTTTTATTTTTGATCCAATTGGTAGATAGGCTGTATTTACACCATAACGGTGTACAGCTGATAGAAAGGGACACCAGAGGACTGTACTACGAAGCTGGTTCAACCTAACCTGGATATGTTTGAGTTAGCCGGTTGGCCTAATCCAAAACATACGCGCCCTCGCTAAACTGTCCTACGACGCGGGTTATCAAGTGGATCGCTCAAGCCAGCCGTGTCCTATCTAGTTAGATGCGCGTTCACATGAAAGGGGTGGCATTTGGAGCATTCGACCAATCACAAACATGGACAAGCGTACTGACAGCGCAGCATCATACTTCCTGAATGAAAAGTCAACTATACTATTAGACATATGAAGAAGTTAAACTTTAAACATCCATGACTTAAACACTTTATCCAGGATAAAAGCCACATATAAAAGCCACATTCACCTGCAAGGTGAATACAGGTTTATGATATCACTGCTGCCTAAGACACGATCTCACTTTAATTACATTTGTCTCGAGTGTTTCGTCAACTTAATGTGTTGCTTAAAATAATACTTCTGCATACAGTCTGTGACACTGAGTGTTGCACGGCCAGATACAGCTGACTCAGATCAGGAGATATGTGATACATTATGAAGTGATGTGCCGCGGACTGTACTTAATGTTACTCTGATCCAGTTACTTATGTTGTGGCAGATATTTAGCTTTCTTAGCGCTAATGTTATAATAGTCAGATTGCTCTGAAGATGGGAGGTGATATTCTATTAATGTTCACGTTCACACAGTCGGTGATTTTTGCCGGCCGTCTTTCCTGCAACGGCAGCTTTTCTGTATTTCCTTTCTCCTGTAATATGACTTGATCGCTTTAAACTCCGCACACTGAGCTCTGATTGGTCAGCAGGCGGTGCTTTCACTGAGTTGAGCTCTTAGCCTGCAACCTAACCTGGTCCCGACCAGGTTAGCCGCTAAGCATAAGTTACCATGGAGATCTAGCCGGCTAAAAAGAGAACCAGCGTCATACATGTAGGACCGGAAACCCCGAGTTTTCCCTGAAGTTAGCCGGCTAAGAGAAAATCCTGCTTCGTAGTACAGGCCTCCGGTGGTTAAAGCACGTTATTGAATTTTATTATTTTATTATTCCTAAACGGCTTGTTGGAGCTCCTGCCCCCCCCTCCCTGTGAGCCCAGTGTGCTCTGATTGGTCAGCTCGCCCACTCTGTTCTGATGAGTCCACCACCGTTACAGCGGAACATCAGTGATTATGTGTTACAATGGCATTTGTTAGCAACCAGGAAATGACACCAGTAATGACAAACAGATGAGAATGCTGCGTGGGGTCTGGGTGCCGTGTTGGCGGGACGTTGCGCTGCTCGCTGCTGCGAGGAGCAGACAGTGTGAGCTGGCTTACTGGTGTGGTTTGCTGGTTGCTGCGTAGGGTCGGTGAGACACCGAAACCCAGCCCGAAACCAGCCCGAGCACACACACCCGCAGCCTGCCGTGAGTCTGTGTGTGTGTGCACACATATTCACAGCCTCGCCGCGTCCCACCGTCTGAGAGCTGAGAAATCTACAGAGCTGCAGCTGAGAAAAGAGTGTGTGTGTGTGTGTGTGTGTGTGTGTGTGTGTGTGTGTGTGTGTGTGTGTGTGTGTGTGTGTGTGTGAGGAAGTCTTAACGTAACGGCTCCACGGACGTAACGTAACTGCTCCGCGGACCAATTCTTCCATTTGGGTATGGTTACGTCACCATAACCAGGAAGAAAAAAATGGAAAATTAAAATCTCCAATGAGGCGTTCTGGGGCAGCACAGACAGGTTTTTTCTGTGTTAGAGTTTTACTCGCTACAGGGTGACTCTGCAGACCGTTCACATGCAGAAAAATCCACATAACACACTAGGGGACGGGTAATAACCGGAAAAGCATGTCATGGGACCTTTAACACATATTTAGCCTTTTATAAAATATAGTGCTTACAGCTATTTGAATATCATAGTTCCATTTTGCAAGTTTAATAACGTTTTGAATAATTGTGCAGCCCTATAATGATATAAATGAATCAAAATGACATTGTTGGCCAGCCCAGTGCAGTTGATGTTCAGATGAGTTGAGCCAGGGTTGAATAGAGCCCAACTTCTCTTTCTCACAGAAATGAAACAGGAGTTTTTGAAGAAGTGCGGCTGTCAGTGTGAACATGACTTAGATGGGTAAATGAAGGACAGGGTAATGGTTCGGGAAAAGGGGTTGGAGGGGATGGATGGAGGAAAAGGCATGTTAGGGTCAGAGGCTTACCAGAAGTAACAGATGGTGGAGAGAGAGAGTCAGACATATTGAAAAGTCCAGAGAGACATACAGGTTCAAAAGATCGTGCAAAGTGATGGCAAGCAATTTGGAAGACGGGCTAAAAACAGGGGTCAGAGGAGAAGCAAGGGACACGCATAAAGGATGGAAAGAAGGGAGCACATAAGTGAGATGGGTAAATGTTGTCATAGATCAGAGAGGAGGGGAAAAGAAGAACAGATGAGAGGTGAGAGGGGAGGAGGGGCAGATTGACAGAGGTGAGGAGGGGGTGAAGAGAGCTATTTAAAAAAAAAGGAAAGATGTGCAGTGAAAGGTGAACGCCGGAGGGAGAGAGGGGAGAGGCGCAGAAAGGTTGACAGAATAATGTGGAGATGGAGGAGACTGGCCACGGGAAAATGGAAGTGAGAGAGCGAAAGTAAGAGGATCAGTGACGAATAAAGGAGAGAAAAACAGGAGGAGAAAAGGGAAGGGGAGGAGAGTCGAGGGACTGTCACCGCTCTCTCACCTGTCACACACACAGATGTTCCGGGAGGAGAGGAGGAGAGGAGGAGAGAGGATAAGGGAACGGAGAAGGTCAAAGAAAACACCTTTGAGGATGCGACGAAGAAAAGCAGAACAGAAGTAACAAGAGAGGAAAAGATCGGGAGATAGAAACAGGACAACAGATGGATAACGAGAACAACCCGACAGGAAGATAAAGAGAATAAAGCACTGGAAGCCAAACAGGATTAAGGAGGAGGGCCTTTTTTCATTGTTGGGGAAAGTCTTAAATAGATACAAGGTTGTTTTCTGGATAACAGACACGGAGAGAATCAATTTGTGCGAAAAAAAAACTAAAACATTTCAGGGCTATATTGAGGCATTAAGTAAAGGTATAAGGACACAGAGGAATAAAGTCATATCAAATATAATGATTGTAATAATCATGTGTTACTGATGTTTCAATCAGACACTGGTTCCTTTTATTTAAAGTGTTGGACTGTAATTCGACAAAAGCAAGATAAAGAGGCTTCATGGGCATTTTCGAAAATGTCTATGATGTTTTACTCACTAAACAATTAATGGATGAACGCAAACTAAGATTATTTATGAATAGCCCCAGTCGAACAAATAAAACTTATTTAAATGAACATAGAAAAAGCAGAAAATCCAATATGTTTTTTTCACTCTAGGGAAATCTACTCATTGATACTTAAGCAGTTTATCAGGCCATTCTTCAAAGGCTTAATATACAGTATGTAACACCTCGACAGCCAGTCGTACACTAATGGCGCATTTCCACTGCAGGGCCTCGCTTGGCTTAGTACGGTATGGCTAGGCCTTGGGAGGCCAGGCTCACTTTATGCTGCGTTTCCAATACAGTTTAGTAGCTGGGGCAGTAACTATAGTAACGCAGTGTAGGCGGACGTTATCTTCAATGAGAACCACAAAACCAACATCAGCCGTTAGCTGTTAGCCCTCAGAGCTCACAGCTCTTCATATCTGTTCAGAAACTAGACAAAAGTTAAACAAGAACAAACCACAGACTGTCTGTGTCATGGTGAATACAGTCGCTGGTCTATTTATGTCTGTAGTCCGTTGTTATGAGTGTGGACGGAGCGTATACAACGTTAGCTTAGCCGATCTCCATTCAGAAAACACGCATTTTAAAAGGTTTTTCGCCTGCCATCTGTCTGCAGACTTAGGCTTGTTTGAGACAAGCGAGACCTGTGCAGACTTGCGCAATTGCGATTAACGTCTTGCTAGTGCGTTGAATGATGGTTAGTTATTTTGTCCGACTTGCTCTGGAGGCTCGCCCACATGAGACGTTGAAATCTCGTCGGACAAAGACGCCCGCAGCCTTGAGAGCGAGGCGCGGCGCAGTTGCTCTCCACGAGCTGCGGAAGCGAAATGCTTGATGGGAAACGGCTCGCTGATATCTCGAGCTGAGCGCTCATTGGTGGTTTTTACCCCGTGCTGCTGATGAAGCTCTCCCATTGGCTCGGCAAAAGTTTGTTGTTGTTTTGTGTCAGTTTTACGTCGCCACTTCCATTCACATTGTTCATCATTGTTCCACAATGTTTATCATCATGAAATTAATATCTATATGTTATACTATACTTGCACTGCTTACCGTTTTCATACGTTATATATCTTAGCATATTCATACACACTGTTCATACTGCTCACAGGCTGCTGTGTAGTGTATTCATATAATACCCCTCACTGTTTATTCATCATTCAATGCATTCTATATTGTATTCTATCTATTGTGTACATTACTTTCCACTTCTCTGCTTGTTGCACCTGGTTAGAAGCTAAACTGCATTTCATTGTCTCAGCACTTGTAAGATGTGCAATAACAATAAAGTTGAATCTAATCTTGAGCAGGAACAAATGTATTTACTAAGTACATATCTGACATTAGCGATTAAACACGTCTGCATTCTTTATGAATGCAAACTGAGTCATGCACCTTAAAGCTGTTTGCAATACGCCAAAAAACCAAGAAGAAGAAGAAGAAGAAGAAGAAGAAGAAGAAGAAGAAGAAGAAGAAGAAGAAGAAGAAGAAGAAGAAGAAGAAGAAGAGAAGAAGAAGAAGAAGAAGAAGAAGAAGAAGAAGAAGAAGAAGAAGAAGAAGACTCTGAGCTGTCCGACTTCAGGCCAGCTTTTTGAGACCTCCCCCGGCTGCGATCGGCTATTCTCGTCTACTTTCCAGGCGAGTCGCAGCTCGTCTCAAACAAGCCTATTCATTCATGGTTTGTACTAACCGATATCAGTATGTTGTTACTTCGGCATCATTTTTGAAACGTGTATTACAATTACATCAGGGTCAAATATGTTCATTTTGTTGTAGTTGCCAGCCCGGTTGTTGGCCCGGAAAGAATTTTGGAGAGCCATAAAAACTGTGAAAAAGTACCCGCTAGCCGGAACTACGCCGAGTGGAAACGTAACTAAAAACGGGCCGGGCACGCTTAAACCGCGCTGTAGTGGAAATGCTCCATAACAGTGGCATTTTTAATAAGCAGCATATTAGAAATCAGATGAGTCTGCTACCTGGTGAAATGTTCCCGTGTGTCGATGCCCTTCGCAGGTCAACACCGGCCGAATGGAACTCACACAGCGAGGCTTTTTCTGAGATAAAAGGAGCAAAGCGAGGACGAAAACATGCCTTGAGTTTCTCCGAGCTTGCAAACAACTATCTGTGATGACACCGATAACCCTGCAGTGGTAGCAGAGTCAGAGCCAACTGACGCCAGCGCTGAAAGAAAACACTAATACTCTCAGACTAAAGTCCATATGTGTTTGTGTAGGTTAATACAATGTAATGTTTATATTGTTGTTGAGAGATGTGTATTGTCTCTTAGAATTAATACAATTAATTATGTTTTTAGTGGCATTTAAGCAGTTTCTGTTGGAATGCAATAGAATAGAGCAACCATACAAAGTGAGTTATTGCCCAATTTACCAAAACCATTAACAATAAACATACAATAAAAGCCACAAAGAAGCCATGTTGGCAATTTGGGTAGGGGGATATGGATCAATGTGCCAAGAGCAATGTGCTGATTAAGAAAAACCTGGGGAACATTGTGGAGAGAAAATCGAAGCAGGAAGTGCCCTCTGGGAACCATTGCACAAAATGGCAGCCTTTTGAAACTGTCAACCAATGCAATCTGTGAGGACATTTTTTCTTGTTTCACATCTCAGTTCACTCTGTTCAAGAAGCCTTCAGCGAGGAGCCATTAGACCGGAGAGCAGGCAAAGGTATGAAAGCTCCCGTTGGTTGCTTTGAACCTGAATCAAACACTTTTCTTCTGTCTCTTTCAGACAAAGATGATTAGCGCTCACCAAACTGGACAAGTCACGGGTGATCCATTCTCCTGGAGTGGATGTGACAACAAAAGAACAGTATAAAGAAACTGGATTAATAAAGGTTTATTTGATATGTATAATCCAGAGAATGTGACCGCGAATGTGAAGAGGAGTGTGAACATCAGTGTGTGTGTGTGTGTGTGTGTGTGATGATGATAAAGATGATTTGAACTTTTACAGCGCAGCCGGGAAATGGAAAACAAGAGCTTTAATTCAACTGCCTGACTGGGTAAATGGATTCTACAGTACTGAGGGTGGAAAGTGAGTCAGACGGGAGGAAAAGAGTAAACAGTGCAGGGAAGCTGAAAGAGCAAGTCAGCAAGATAGTGAGGCAAACACTTAGAAATGTTTGAGAGCTAAACAATGTGATGCCAAAGGGAAGTTGTGAGAGCGAGAAATGCAGACGCGCTTGATTGTGGACAGGTGACGAGCAGCAGGTGACACAAACAAAAGCGACAAAGGAGACGCATGAAACAGAAGAACATCTCTCCTCTGACTTGCTGTCAGCGTGGGAGTGTGTGTGGGTGTGCGCGAACACATCACACAATTTGTTCGCAGGTTGAAACACTTCCACGGCACCCTTGTTGTTCGTGAGTGTGTTTATCAAAGTTGCTACTCATAACAACCAGCACCGCATTAACAGAAAGTAAAACATCTTCATTAATTAGGACGCGAGGCCGTCGGAAAAAAGGGAGCAGAGCGAAAACAGCTGGATAGCCCTCTGCTCGTGCTTCATCTTTCTGTCATGGAGCAATGCAAGCGGATGAAGACGGAGTAATTTAATTAGAAGCGGACAGCCATTATCGATGGATGACTGCGATGACTAGAGACATCAAAGAACTTTGCCAGATGACAGAGAGTGAAAAGCAACGCCTGGCATGCGGGGGGGGGGATCTGGTTAATTGTGCAGAAAGTCAGAGCACAGTTGTACTGCAGTACTGTGACACTCTTTCTTTGATATGAGGGATACGCTGAAAAGTTGGAAAGCACTTTGAGAAGTAGGCATCAGACCGGGAATGTGAGGGAATAATTCTCCTGGTCTCCTAGATATCTAACCGTTTTGCCATTTGACATTTATGACCAACCCTGACGTCTGTTATCTCCCTTAAGGAAAGGGGCTGCTTCAGCCATATGTTGTTGGTCCCATTGTATGACCGGACAACTCTCGGTCACGAATGGTTTATTGTTATGAGAAAGCTGGAACACTTCCTTCTCGGTGTGTGTGGACTCCAAGGTGTGTAATGTTGAGGCCATAAGTGTCAGACGCAAGTCATTCAGGGTTCCCAGATGTTTAGGCTATCAAGCTTCGGAATTGACGTGGCAACTCTACCGCAGAGTCAGAACCTCTGGCTCTTGTGACTTGTGATGTGAGTTCTCCGTGATGTGAGTTCTCGCCGAAACTCGTAATAAACCATCAGTGTTTGACATCAAAGGTCCAGCTCGCCCCGTGTCTCCTTCCCGAGTCGGTGCTACACAGAAGTTCCTCCCACAAGTGAGGGGGAAAAAAAATAGATAATGAGTTCTGAGAAGAAAGACAAGGGAACAGACCGAGAAAATGGAGTGTGGGAATGACAATGTTACTGTCAAAAACAGAAAGTGCGTGGAGGGAAATTGAGATGGAGAGGAAGAAAGGGGAGGCAAGATGCGATGGAGGGCAGAGAGGGAGCAGACGGAGGATAAAGAGAGAGGAAAGAAAATGGGATGGCCAAGTATTAATGATGAGCGGCCAAATCTCATTCCTGGCCGTGTCTGTAATGTGCAACGACGTGGGCATACATGCCATATGCAGGCACACTTGGCAGCAGGTATATTCACATGCACGCGCGCGCACACACACACAATCTGTACACCTTCCTCTCTCACTTTCTTCAAAGACAAAAGGTGTTTATTTTCCGTGTGCTAAATATGTGTGCTTAATATTGAAATTGTGTTCTGTGTTCCATTTTTAAACACGGTGATCAGATGTGGTTAGGGAAACGTGAGATCTGAAGATCCTTCTTTTCATCTTTCCTCATGTTTCTTCTCATTCTTCCTCCCCTGTACTAATGGCCCATGGCTGCAAGTGGGCCGCCGTTCTCTGTGTGACACTCCTGATGTGCAGGGTCTCCTACATGAAGCAGCACTAACCGCACAGACGGTGAAGAGGTGGGAGCATGCACATTTGAGAGAGTAGATGAAAGTAGTGATTGTGTCAGAAAATCACGGGGAAAAAGCGGGGGCCATGGTGTCCGGGAAGATTGATTTAATGGGAGTTGAGTGGAGAGAAGGTGAGGAAAGAGGTCTCAGGTGGATGGGGGAGGCGGGTGTGAAAAAGGAAATGCAAGACGGGTGAGGGTAAAGGATGGCAGGAAGGAGGTAAAGACAGATGGAGAAAGGGAGGCTTTATCAATCTCTTGAGTCGTCAAACTCCAGAGGCAGTAATTGCCTGATTTATCCTAGCGTTATGAATTATAATAATATAGCTAATTTAATAATACATCACAGCGACTGACAATACAACTGAGCCAATCTTAAATAAGATGCCCTCATGTAAGCTTACACACGACATAACAGCTTGTGAGTGGATGTGATTCCCGAACAATGACAAAAAGCATCAAGGAATATGATAATGAGTATGCTGGTAAAGAATGTGTTTGGATATCAGGAAAGTAGTGAGCACCCTCATCCAAACACACACATAAACAAAGCTTATTCCCCGGTGAGGCATGTATACAAAACTGCACAACAATACACACTCTTAAAGCATAGACAATTTCCAATATCAACACTCCCACATACACATTGTGTGTGTGTGTGTGTGTGTGTGTGTGCGTGCGTGTGCGTGCGTGCGTGCGTGCGTGCGTGCGTGCGTGTGTGTGACAGCAGGATCCGATGACAGGCTGGCAGACTCTGCCTGCAGGAAAATCGTTATGGCATTGTTTTACCCCACTCTCTGTCATGCACACACACATACACTAGAAATGAAATGAACATACAGAAGCACACACCGGACACACACACACGGCTAAAGCCTAAAGCCTAATAGCTGTCAACATTCACAACACAAGCTTAATATGAGTGGTATGCCCATTGATTATGTGCCTCCCTGTTTGATAGCTATGGGAGATTGGAGCAGATTGGCTTATCAGCACACGCTCCTGCCGCTGAGGCACATTTGGCTGCCTAATGCAGCTGACTGAAGGACCCCTTCTTAGGGTATGACTGAGTGGGTGTTTCTCAATGTCAAGGACGCTTCCTTGGTAGGACATGTCCCTCCGAGTCAGGTCCTTCAGAAGCGAGGCAAGAATCCTTCCAAGCCTCGGAAAACAAAGAATGGTGGAACAGGCGTGTGCGTCATATGCGAGGCGATACACTTGTGCAGCCTCGACATTTCCATCAACGAAGGACGCCAGCCTCGGTAGAATTCCAAGCATCCTGGACATTGGAACAGTGCTTCGGTGGGACTCAATGACGTAGTATGCTTGAAATAGTGGCTCCGGAGCAGCTTTACTCGACATTGAGAAGCACTTGGTGTGTGAGCATGAGTTTGTGAACATGTGTGTGAGTAGGGGAATTGGAGCATGCTTGTTTGTATTGATACGTGTGCGAGTGTGGGGAACAATTCTGCAGTTCTCCAGTCGGAAAGTCATTCTGCCACTGCAGAGGAAGAGGCCGAAGACAAAGTTATAAACTCAATAGACATTTCTGATACGTTGATATACTAATGTGAGGAAGGTTGCATCAGATTTTTGAAAGGCAAAGACAAGTTGTCTCCTTTCTTTCTTATGTCTCTTTAATGGAGCAGACACTTCTGTATATGTTTAAGTCACGTGATTGATTTGCCTCATCTTTATTGGTTACCTTTGTCATCAACTTTTTTATGCAATAATTAATTATTTTCCTGCATTTTTTACAAATCAACTCAGATGGACCGAAATGCACTTTCGGTCCAACACACCAATCTCCAATCCAGGAGACGTGAGGCGACGCGTCCCCACGGTGTTCTGTGGTGTCAGTCTGGTGTCAGTTTGGTGTGTAAGAGGCTTTAGATGCCTCTTTGGTATCGATGAGAAATAGCAATGTTGAGCGGCGTCTTCCTTCACAGCAGATATAATGAGATTTAAGACGCATTTCCAATCCTCGTGGAGAAGTTTCTCTCCGTAAGTAACCTCATTGTGCCTTCCTGCAGAACTTTTCTCATTTCATATTCCCCCCTGTCATATGCTGTGTGCTAACGAGGTGATGACCTCATCATCCGACACAGTGTCTTTCTCCAGAGGACACTGAGACAGAGAGGATGAAACCTTGCATCCTGTTCCCTCGGTTCCCCCTGCTGCTCTGACACTTGACTCAGTATCCATTCTGGTACACTAATGTCAACATCTGATAGAGTTTATCACAGTGGTCGTCGTGACTGTCACGTAATGGCCCTTGGCTCTGGAAATGTGGAGATGTGAAAAGGGGAGAAAAGTAGGTCTCACTAGGACATGTTTGGCTCCTAATTACGAGCGGAACATGACGGTTGGAGAATGAGAGCGAGAGATTTCCTTTTTTGGCAGAAAGATTATTCACTGGAGAAACAGTCAAATGTCTATGGATATTTTATATTTTAGATTAACGCTCTGTCTGAAACCAGAGCCCATCCTGGTCTGATTGGTTAGCTGGCCGGCTCTGTTTTGATTGGTCAACCGCTTAGAGATGTCCCGCCCCCTAGCCTATCATGTGTTTGAGCTCGGGATGTCCCGATCACCTTTTTTTGCTCCCGATCCGATTCCGATCATTTGATTTTGACAATCTGCCGATACCGATTTTTCCCGATCTTTATGCAATGCATTAAGAGAAAAATAAGGTAACAGATAACGGCTGGTCATCCAACGCGATGAATTCAGCTATCTTGGCTGTTATTGTTTGGCCTTTTCACTGTTCTGGGGCAGTTTCTCTTTCCTTTCAAAGCCTCTGAAAGTGTCGGTTGTTTCAGTGCCGTTACCCGAGTGGCCGCTGTGTACTCGTCGTGTTGTTGTTGGCGTTTGTTTCTCAGGTGGCGTATTAGATTGGTCGTGTTGAACGTAGCTCTGTTCTTTCCACCACGCGGAACCTCTGCCTTGCAAACATTGCATCTGGCGGTTACACTGCCTTCGCTTTCAATTTCATAATACTTCCAAACTCCTGACTTTTTCTCTGTCCCTACTCCCGAGTCACCCGCTGAACGTAGCCTCTCGTTAGCTTGCTGCTACTATTAGACACTGCACCCACTCTGTTGCCGGAGTTCAGAGAAATAAGCAACCAGGTCTGAAAACAAGCCCAAAGAAAGCAACACATACATGATGTTGTGTAATTTTAAACCAAAACTAAGTCCTCAGGATGACTTTAAGAGGTGAACATGGTCATTTTTGTTTTGTAACATTAAATAAAAATTATTAAAAAAAAATATTAAAAAAAATAATAATAATTCCCGATCCCCGATTTTTTTCTCCCGATTCCGATCTTTTGAAAATCACGTGATCGGATCGGGACATCTCTAGTTTGAGCACTAGCCAATTGAAGCATGGGTGTTAAAGTAGGGAACCTTTGGATTTGTTTGCCTTAGCGACCCATGACATGCACACAGACATATGAAAGGAAAATCAGTGCCCCTATAACAGCTTTATTGTATTCATAAGAAAGGTCAATAAGATGCTATAGTAGTGACTCGGTTAGACCTTGTGTATGTGCTCAGACAACTGTATGTATGTGTTACTGTAGCACTTCTGTTCCATATCATTCAACATTGCATGTTTCCCAGGTCCTCCTTCATCGAGGAGAGTAAATAAAGCAAGTGGGGAGATAATTGTCAAGCTGTATATGTGCTGCTCATTGACAAGTGGCTCTACTTTCTTCTTGTTGGTAGGTATCATTATTAAAGGAGGCGCAGTCCTGCCCTCTCAGCAATAATTATACCGGTTTGATTAAACACACCATATTAGTTTGCGTTTATTTGCCAGCTCTGAGCGCTGTTGCCTCAGCCGTGGTGTGACTATAGTAGACGGGAAAGTATGAATTATGAATTATATAAACATAAAAGGATGTAATTGTGTGGTCCTATCTCTCTTTGCTGTGGACTGATGTGGAAATGAGCTCCAGTCTGACTCAGAGATAATGATGTGAGCTGAGAGAGGGAGGGAGGCATGAAGAGAAGTTTAGGGAAATACAGAGCGTGGAGAAAGAGAGGGGAGGAGGAGAGCAGCTGTGCAGCACTACGAAGCATGTCACTAACACGGCTCGGACGTTTACCTCTCAGTGTGTCATCTGTAAAAAATCATTCTTAAGGATGCATGTGCATGTACTTGAATTAGATATTTCGTCTGTCCACAGTATGTGAGTAAATGCATCCCTGCTACGAACAATAATGACTGTGTGTGTGTGTGTGTGTGTGTACTAGCATTACTATACTTGTGGGGACCTACATCTGTTTACATAGTAACGTGTGGGGACTCGCCTCCCTTATGGGGACAAATTGGAGGTCCCCATAAGGGGGATCATTAATTTTAGGGTGAAGACTTGGTTAGGTTTAGGATTAGGGTTAGGGTTAGGGTTAGGGTTAGGGTTAGGGTTAGGCATGTGTTGGTTCTGGTTAAGGTCAGGATAAGTCTCTAGGAAATGCATGTAAGTCAATGTAATGTCCCCTGAAGTGAGTGGCATTTTCTTCTAACATAAATCACTATTTCTCTGCATGCTCCCTGTCGGCAAATCCTCCACTGACGTCTATAGGTAAGTCTTATGTGTGTGTGTGTGTGTGTGTGTGTGTGTGTGTGTGTGTGTGTGTGTGTGTGGTGTGTGTGTGTGTGTGTGTGTGTGTGTGAGGCCTTGCATTACCATCCTTGTGGGGACCTAAGTCTGTTTACACAGTCACGTCGGGGACTGGCCTCCCTTATGGGGACAAAATGGAGGTCCCCATGAGGGGGATCATTCATTTTAGGGTGAAGACTTGGTTAGGTTGGGTAAGGGTTAGGCATGTGCTGGTTATGGTTAAGGTTAGGATCCAGGAAATGCATGTAAGTCAATGTAATGTCCCCTGAAGTAATGTATACGTGTGTGTGTGTGTGTGTGTGGTGTGTGTGTGTGTGTGTGTGTGTGTGTGTGTGTGTGTGTGTGTACCTCCTCTCCTGTTGAGCTTGGCATATCCGGGGGCATATCCGTTGGAGAAGACAGACGAGCTGGTGAAGGCTGTGTGAGGCAGGGGGGCGGCGAGGGCCTCGTCACACTTATCTGGGGAGAGAGGAATAGTAAGAAGAAGGGAAGGGAAAGAGAAAATAGTGAAGATTAGTATATTAAGAGAATATGCATCAATGCTGAACAGACACTTGTAAGTTCATGAAGTGGTTTGAAATGATAACATTGTTCATTGAATGTTAAATAAAGGATTTCTAGGATCTCCTTAACTGAAGTACTCTCAGCTAGAAAAGTCTTTTATGTTCCACATGGTTTCACTAAGAGAACTGTCGAACCGGCTCACAAGAGCAGAACCACACAAGAAGCTGAGGTTAATGCGTGCGGGTCAATAACTGAGTCAGGTCAGAGAGCGAACCACTGGGGCATTGGAAACACTGTTGACTTCACCGGCTATCTCCAGAGCGTGCTGCAACATATCCATAACAAGCTATCTGGCCTTGTAACCAGATGCATCATTGATTTAGAAAGAGAAAGAGAAAGAGGAAACAGAGGTGTTAAATAAGTGAAGCCCAGTCCCTGGAGATCAGGTTCTGCACCGATTTAACAACCAAGGCTCTGATCTCTCCTATGCTGTCATAGTTATGCAGCCATACATATGTATTTATATACAGGTGGCTATGGTCCCAGACAGACAGTGAGTGAATGCAGCAGAGGAATCCATGATGGGATGTGCCAACATGTTACCCGGTAAACTGGAGACCATAGTGATTAGAGAACCCCTGCCGCGACACACAATTGGGCCAGCGGCGTGAGGTGGGGTGAATGGCTCCATGCCAACTTCCATAACCTCTACTTCCGTCCCCACCTCTTTGAACCACGGACAACACATATATTGTACACATTGACCTCAATGGCAACCCAAACAACAACTAGTTATTCCTGACATACACAAACAGAGTCATAAGGTTACTTTGTTTTAAACATGTCGATGCACCCCTCACTCATCCGCACAAACATACTCTCCTGGGACTTATAGTTTCACACAGAGAGAAACTGTGAATGGTCTGTCTGGCCAGGTAGAGGAAGTCAATAGCTCTCTGCCATGCCCCACTGTGCAAGTGTGTGTGTGTGTGTGTGTGTGTGTGTGTGTGTGTGTGTGTGTGTGTGTGTGTGTGTCTGTGTGTGTGTGCCATTACTATACTTGTGGGGACCTAAATCTGTTTACACAGTCACGTGTGGGGACTTGCCTCCCTTATGGGGACAAATCGGAGGTCCCCATGAGGGGAATCATTAATTTTAGGGTGAAGACTTGGTTAGGGTTAGGGTTAGGGATTAGGCATGTGTTGGTTATGGTTAAGGTTAGGATAAGTCTCCAGGAAATGCATGTAAGTCAATGTAATGTCCCCTGAAGTGATGTATACATGGTGTGTGTGTGTGCGTGTGTGTGTGTGTATGTGTGTGTGTGTGTGTGTACTGTGGGTGAAACCAAAGCTGGTTAGGCCTTATACTTCTTGCCACAGGTAGAGAGACTCACAGATATATATAACACCATCAAAGCCCATCATGTATGTGTGTGTAACAGTGTGTGTTTCTGTGCAGCCTCCCTGAGAGAGGTTCATATATTATATCCCTGCCCCTTTTTATGGATGATACACACACTGACTGGTTGTCCTCTATAAAATAAACACACACACACACACACACACACACACACACACACACACACAATATGGCAGGTTGACCTTGCACTTGTATAGTGAAGCCCACTAACAAGCATTAGGTGAGTCAATCCCGCAGAAATATGCATTGGTGTACAGAGTCCAAAGAAAGGGTTGCACAAAGACAATTTATTTTAAAAAGTAGATTTGCATCCACTTGGGCCGTGGCGCTGAGAACGTGTATTTTCTGAAATATGCCGGGTTATATTCACACCGCTACAAGTGCTCCTTGCAGGCAGAGACATCTGAAAGCAGCCTGGCTCTCTTCTCTATTATAAATCCAATGCCAGTGTTACGGTGAGTGAAGCAAGCAGGACCCGCATGCAGATCACGCTGAAAAAAGCCTTTATTTCAAGGATGAAATAACTTGGAAAAAACAGAACTCTCGTCTCCGGTGAACTCATACACAAACAAAAGACGAACCGACACTGGACACAGGACGAGACGAGACGAGACTAAATAGGGAGGGGTAATCACGAGACGAGAAACAGCCGAGCAGGAGAAACACAAGGGCGACAGGTGAACACAATCAGACAACTAGACACACCAGGGACACCAACGACGGGAGGAAAAACACAGGAAGAAGGACCAGACCATACACAAGGAGGGTGTCACTATCCCGATCCGTCACCCTACCCGATCGGTACTGCGCATGTGCGAGATGGTCCGGAAGTCCGGATGGCAACCCAAGATGGACACTTGACACAGTGGCTTTTAGCAAAGCTCAAAAAGAAAACTCGAGAGAGAGAGATGAATTATTGTTATGACAACGTGACTTCACTATTATTTAACAACTCTTTTTATTGGGTTCCTTTATTTAGGGTTAAGTACATCGTCAGAATAAGTGAGGAATGAATTTAACTTCTGTTACGACAGCCATATGCCATACATTTTTGCATACATTCACAGTAAATATGTATTCAGTATGATAGCTGTCTAACAGAAGTTAAGAGTTGTTAAATAATAGTGAAGTCACGTTGTAACATCTCTCTCTCTCTCTCTCTCTCTCTCCACTCTCTCTCTCTCTCTCTCTCTCTCTCTCTCTCTCTCTCTCTCTCTCTCTCTCTCTCTCTCTCTCTCTCTCCTCTCTCTCTCTCTCTCTCTCTCTCTCTCTCCTCTCTCTCTCTCTCTCTCTCTCTCTCGTTTTCTTTTTGAGCTTTGCTAAAAGCCACTGTGTCAAGTGTCCATCGTGGGTTGCCGTCCGGACTTCCGGACCACCTCGCACATGCGCAGTACCGATCGGGTAGTGACAGAGGGAAACAAGACGGGGAGAACAGCAAAACACCCAAAGCAAGACGTACAACATGTGATGAGGTGGTGAAGAGCTTTTAAAAGGACTTAAATGCACCGATATCATTGGATGTGACTCGTGGTGGCACACCGAGTGATGAGTTCTGGCTACTCTCCTGTTGAACCACATGTTGTCAGGCAGCAGCATCTGCTCATGAGATTGAGAGAAATGGTCGGGTCATGCTTCAGTTCTTCAACAATTATTTTTGCACTTTAAATTCATGGAGATACGAGCCTCTTTCTCCCACGTAGACACACGTTGGGGGTCCCTCACACACACGTGCACTCACAGGTCACCTTCCTACCCTGATCCACAGAGACTCTGACATGGATGCAATCATATACATTCACACACACAATGCCTTTCCTGCCGTTTCTGTCTCAAGAGTATATCGGTTTGTCAGCAATGACTTCCTGCAGCTGCACATGGAGATGCACACTCACGCAAAGACATTGAAGAGCATTTAAGTGCAGGGAGAAACGGAATGAATGGCTTTGGAGAGTGGAGTCGATGTATGGAGAAAGTGGATTTTAAAGGCAATGGAGGTGTTGAAGTGTGGAGACAAATATATTTCCCAGATTGCTAGAAACACCTGCCATCAGACTGGCAAGAGCTGTGCCGTGCTCTGCTCAACCTCCCGCCTTCCCGATGGACTCAGTAGCGCCCCCTGCTGCCGTGGAGAATGTGTGTTTGAGCACACAGCGGAATATTACTGCCAAGAGTCACACAAAAAGTGTTGTACTTGTAAAAAGAAGTTTTGTATTGCTGCAGTTATTTCCCTCTTAACTCTCGACGTGATTTCGCATTTGATCGTATTTGGACTGAACAATGACACCTGTCATCAACAGGCTAATGCACGATTAAAGCACAAAGCATGTTGAAATAGCATATCACGGCTGGAGTAAGTGTTAAAACATGCTCAGGTGAAATAGTTTTGAAACACCTCTTGAAGCTGAAGTCCCATTCATCGGTAATTGCGTTAATGGGAACCCCTCCCGTGGCAGTTAGCATGTGACTGATTAGATATCAATACGTGTTGCCCTCGTGCCGCTTGAATTGATTTGACTGCCACATGTGCATTAAGTAGTCCAAACCATGACATCTGCAGACATGTTTGGACAGTTTAATAAGGTTCGTTTAGCACCTCTTTGTGTGCACAGTATTATTATTTCGACATGCTGCTGCTGCTGCTGGTCTCCTCCTGTTCTAGATTCCTAATAATATACGTTGTACAGTATATGTTCAATATTTAATGTATACATCTGCTGGCTTTTGTTCCGCACAATATACAGCAAGAGCAATATATGTTGACTTCCAGTTCTGTCCTCAATGTGTGCGGACCAATTGCAATTCTTATTTGGTTTTGACTCAATTAATTGCAAAGTACATTAAATGAACGCTTTCTATATCAAAGTACTGCAGAACTACGTGTATAGATAGAATCCAGTTATATAATAGTTTGATTGTAATTTATTTTCATTGATTGACTTTGATGTTGTTATGTTTTGCATGGGGCTTTTGTTGTTTTTGTGTTGTACTTGTTGTGTGCTCCTTTTACCCTTCACCACTCTGTCTTCCTGTCTCTGCAGGGCTGGTGTGTGACGGGGGGGCGTGGCTGGTTTCTCCTGGCTGCAGATGAGGCGCACCTGTCCCCACTCACTTGATTACCTGCGCTTTAAGAGCCTGGCCCTCACCTCACCTCTCTGCCAGAGTATGTGTCATGCCGTCCCGCGGTCCGGAGTGCCTTTCTGCAGCCTGGAGTCTGTTGCAGCTGTTTAAGGAGTTCTTTTGAGTTTTGGTCGGGAACGTTTCCCCCAGCTTTGTTTTGGATTACTACGGCCAGCCAAGCTCCCTGTCGTCAGCACCTGCCTTGGATTACCTTAAACTCTTTGAAACTTTATTTTTTGTCAGTCTCTGCTTTGGGGTCCCAGTAGTATCTAAACGGCACAGATGTACGAGAGCCAATTAAACTTCTACTTTCACATTACACAAAGACGAGGTCAGGATCTCAGTAATTGTCATACAATTAAAAATAAATTGCTTTAGAATATCTGCAAATGGCTGCTTTAGTATTGTACCACAATGTCATTATAGTGTGCATACAGAATCCAATGCATTGTGGTTACAATTTAAAAATAGCAAGAACCAATTCAATTGAAACTGTTAAGATCCATGATGACGAACCTCTACAGTATATATGCGTTCATTATGGCACACAAGTGTATACATTAAGTAGTGAAGAAAGAATTGACTGCACACCTACACACATGCACATGGTTAGATATGGGACACTCTTAAAATAGAGCACACTTGCCCTCATGCCACGTTACAAGCACCAGTGGAAGAAAAGAACACAGTAATGAATGCGGTGATATGCTGGGAACACAGTTGCTGATATTTGCACATGTCTGAAGAGCAAAGAATTGATCCGTACGTCCATGTGGGCAAGCAAATGACTACAATATCCATGTGCAAATGTCAGGCTATTCCCCCGAGGGTACGAGACGGATCACTTTAAGCATGACGGTGTGATAAGAGAGGATAAACAGGAGCATTGAGGGGGAGAGAGACGAGATGGAAAAAAGAGACAGGAGGTGAAGGCAAAGGAAAATGGCTGCCTACCAAAACCTCCTTAGTGACATTTCCAGCTCGGTAAATAACTAGGAAATGGAAAAATAGCAAGCAGGAGATGTGTCAGCCGGCTGTCACCGTGTGGGAGCAGAGCCGCGGAGAGACAGGGCTTGGCCGGCCTGTTCAAAGGGTTTTACATCACCGCCACATCTCTCAGGCTAAAGGGAGTTGGATATGAATACAGCATAACACATTCAAGGTACAATTCATGACATCCTAAAGATCAGTTGGCATACAATCGCGGCCAGAAAGCTACATGTTGGCATCCGGAGTGGCATAATAACCGGGGAAACTGGCAGGCAAAAAGTCCTTTAAAGATTTGTGATTTTCTTCTACTTTCAAATTACCTGCCACATTGGCCATCCGGGCGAATAGCCCAGGCGGAGACAGTTAAAGGTGGGGTAGGTAAGTTTGAGAAACCGGCTCGAGATACGCTTTTTGTTATATTCCATGGAATGCTCTTAACATCCGATAGCAATGAATATCTGAAGTGCTTTGACAAAAAATCCATAAAAACATGTCATCTGTAGAAGCCGTAATACTGTAAAAAGTACAACCATGGCCTACCTGCCTGTCAGCCTTCCATCTGGGCACAAAGTACAAGTACTAAGTACAAATTCCAAACAACATGTGTATTTTTAACATCTCAAGATAAAATATAATAATTGGGATGGACTCCTAGAAGAAGTTTTACCTTTTGTGTGAATGTTTTAAAGCTTGAAATAGAGGGCAGAAAACAACTGTATAGTAAAGTCTATGGGCAGAGATGTCAGCTCTCAGTGTGTGCTGTTTCTCTGTGCCTGTGCCTGTGAGCTATTGTTTGTAGATCCCATCTTCTAAGCATTCTGAATTGAGATCCTTTAACAAAGCACTCGTCAGCCGGCGAAGAGCATCCTGTGTTTGTCAGACTGCTGAGCAAAATCTCTACAACAAACTCTGCTATCTTTATTTAATGACTGTCAAAACATTGTTTGTGTGGAGTTTCGGTATGGGGCTGTCAAGTGTGTCCTCTCACTTACACTGGAAGCTGAAGTTTGGGGACCTGGGGGCTCTTTCTGGACTCAAGTCATGCACACAGTGGAAGCTGTCAAAAGTGCCAACAGCTGCACGGAGATGCAGTGTGACTCCAAACTGCCAGAGAGAGAGAGAGAGAGAGAGAGAGAGCGTCTCCGTCTGCAGGCCTTCGGTCTCTGGTGAGGCGGGCCTCTGCTCCATGTTGCACATTAACGCCCACATTCACGCGTTAGCTAGACAGAGTCCATCTGGAGCAGCTGAGAGCAGGTCTTTAACTAAATTGTGTTTGCTACCATAGGGTCTGTCGTGACCTAGATTCTGCTGTTTAGAAACGTAGTCCTTCTCAGTGTTTATGTCCCCTGGTCTACATCACTCCATTAGTGTTGTGCAGGAAGCTGTTTTCGTTCTGTCTTTTGAAAAAGGCAGTACCGTACTTTTCGGACTATAAGCCGCGACTTTTTCCCCCATTTTTGTTGTACAGCTAACGGCCACTAGGGCACCTCCTAAATCTATGGATTTTACAGGTAACATTAACCACCTTTAACACTACGGGCTCTAGGACCCGTCCGCACCCACCACCTTTAAGCGGCGGGCTCCAGCAGGAAAAGCTGGAGGCCGGAAAAGAGCGAGACAGGTAGCACGCCAAAGTAAAAGTGGAACCGAGAGACAGAACGAGAGCAAGACAGACGGACAGTTTAGCTGCTGCGGCTCATATGCAGGTGCGCTGTATAGTCCGGAAAGTACGGTAGTTAGTTTTCACTCAGTGTGTAATACTGTATTATTAGAAATACATAAGATTGATAAGATAAGACACTATAGTACTTTATTGATCCCGATTTGGGAAATGTTTGTGTTGCAGCAGCATAAAAGACATGGCATTGTGCAATACAAATGTAAAGACAAGAAATAAACAAGAAAGTAGAACACTTTGACATTTACAAATTAACAATAACAAGATATAAAGCAAGGTATAATAAATACGTAAGTATGTGACGGATGGAATATTAATTATTATAGTCATTATTACTGGTACATGACAAAAAAGAAGAAAACTGACTGTCACGCAGGGCACTATGAATCATCCTGCTGTTTTTTAATGACCGTCCATGTCTTGTTCAGCTGTTTTGTGACATATCAACAAAGCTAGATCAAAATCTATTTAGCTGTCCAATCTGGGAAATGAAAGTGACTCTGAAATAGCTTTCATAAAGTGATTGAAGTTCTTTTTCATGGGGTCACACAGAGATAGAGTTGAGAAAACGGTCAAATGGCCATTTGCTAATTAGCAATCCGCTACAGACGCGTGTTGTCATGTACACCTGGGAAAGCGCGACAGCAGCTCCCTGGAGGGCTTCACAAAGAGGCATGGTACACACATTAACAGATGTTCTGCAGGACAGAAAAGGCCTCAGTAATTGGCATTACAGATGGCTGGTCTAACCGTTAGCCAATGTCCTCACTCCATGGCGAACATTTGACGTAAACACAAGTACGAATCTTTATAAATGTGATATTCATGGCCTCCTCAGCAGGGTGGATGTAGCACGTGTACCTTGGAAATAAAATTACCATTAAAGAGCTTCCTTATGGAGTTTGAGACCACTGGCAACAAGAAGAACGCAAGCTTAGAGACTTGGAATTAGACAAAACTGGGTTTAATATACTTGTTTTCTGAGAAGGACATGAACCAAACATGTTTTCGATACCTGAAGGTTGCACACAATGCGCTTTGGAGAATAACACTGAATGTAAACGCATTTGTTTGTGTATAAGCAAGCTCCACGGGGCAACTTGTCCTTGAATGTCAGCGGCCAAACAGTTTAGCATTTTATGGAAAGAACGAAGCCATTGTGGTCGCATCTTGTTTTCAAAAGGCCCCGCTGAGCAGGTGACCTTCGAGACGTGGATGCTCCCACAGCCTGTGAACGCATCGCAGTCCAACAAGCGTCAGGGACACAGGCACAAAGCAGCCTCGAGCTCGCTGATCAATGAAGAGGATAAAAGAAGAATACAGGACGAACCGAACACCATTTTAAAAGAAGCAACATCGACAAAGTAGAACTGACACTAGCCTCAGTCCTCACTAGAGATCCTGACGCTCCAAAGAACGAATATTCCTGCGACGGTCCATTTCTGTTCTCGAAATCCAGATCTCACATATGATGTTTTGTAAATGCATCCAGTGTGTATCAAGTCAAACACCCTGTGTGACTGTAATTGTAATACTGGCTGCGTTCTGCACAGGGCTCGCAGCCGGGTGTCAGTGAGGGACTAACAATCATCTGGAGTCCAGGGTGAGAGCCCATTCAATTCAAACAACAACCCAGTGGGAATTCAAATCCCTATTTAAGTCACTGACAGGTGCTAACTTTTCTAAATGTGAGATTCTTTCTGTTGAATTAAAGAGACAGGTCAGGAGAGGTTATCATACGTTTAAAGAAATCCAATCAGAAGTACTTTTTAAATGAAATCTCGGACACGCTTAACATAGTTTATTCGAATTGTCCCTTTCTTTTACTCGTATGTTAATATTCCCATGCATGTGTTGGCCCTTGTCAGTTCTGTGAGTTGATATGTGAGTGAAGAATTAATATGAAGAAATGGCTGCTTATACACTCGTACTTCTCTTTCAACCCTCCCAGGCCCTGTTTTCTCGACCAACTACGGGCTTGCCAGCTTTTAGCTTGAGCCGTTAATCTAAATGTTTTGGTCCGGATTCATTTTTCATGTCTTGGAACCACCACCAAAGCTTTTTTTTTGTCAAGAGATCTGCCGCCGGTTGCCAATGTGTGCGCAGACCAAGCGCATAATGAGATATTTTGGATGAAGAAACCCCACACAAAGACACAAAACCCACCACACGCGCGCACGCACACACGCACACACACACACACACAGACAGACAGACAGACAGATATACACACACACAGACAGACAGACAGACAGACAGACAGATATACACACACACAGACAGACAGACAGACAGACAGACAGACAGACAGACAGACAGACAGATATACACACACACACACACACACACAGACACACACAGACCGTTTCTTCCAGTTTCCTTCTACAATTAAATTTGCCAAGTGAAATTTTAACTTTTGGAATGATGTGAAAACAAAAATCTCAACAACATTTTGAGTCACAAAATGTAGTCTGTAGTTTCGACAGAACAGAAGTCAGAAAAATGGAAGGAACGATCGACGCTGGAATAAATGATATTTTAACTAATGGTCGCCATATTTCAAAGTGTCTGAAGACAAACGAAGAAACACATTTGGCAGCTTCCAAATGCACCAACGGCTGCTTATTATATGTTTTGCTGTAATGTCAAAAGCCGCTTTTCACCAGTGTGGTAATCGACAGTTTGAAATATCATAATTAACATAAAACACTTCAGTGAAAATTAAACTCTGTGTTCAATCAAAAAGTCTTGGAAATCATCTGGCAGCGTTTCTCACTCCCCGTATCAAGTGCTTGCAGTCAGTCTTTTTGAATAGAACATCGGCCAATGTTTCTTCTAAGTTGAAACTGATTCTCTGTGCCATTGGTAATCCAAGGAGCCTCTGGCTGCTGGGAGGTGTTGACAAAATCCCCCCACCCGCCCGATTGGACTCCTCTGGTGTTTTTGATGCACTTTTGGAAAGTCACGTAAGGCAAGAGGGCCGATGCGTGCATGCAGTTTAAGTTGCGGGGGCAGAACAGAAACAGGAAGTACGTATAGGATCCTGGAGAAAAGTGGAAACGCTCAAATTGGACTTTTTACAACCTGACCAGAACAGAGGGACACAACAAGAGGGTAACCAAGGGCACGTATATAGCAACGGTTTCTTATAATCGAGCCACATTACTTTCAGCTTATAAACAGACTAGTGCGTGACCAGGCTCTGCAACGTGCTCGTCAAATTGGATCTGAGTGAGCCGCAATGATAGAATAAAAACAAAGCCATTATCAGAGAGTCATTTACGATGTCAGAGGGACAACGAGTGGCTGATTATTTTTTTTTCTTTGTAAGATAGCATTCGAGTCAATGCTTTTATCTAAAATGATAACATTAGTTTGGAAATATTTTTGATATCCTTGTTTTAAATAGTTTTTTATTCTTGTTTTCTTCTTTATTACATTGTCGTGGATCCGATATCTCAAACACTCACAACATAAGCAAATAACGAAACACTTTATAGCACAGGTTGAGGTTGTTGTCCAACAGTAAGACACAGATTAACCGTGCAGAGAACATGTCGACAGAAGGAGAGTATGTCATCACCTTTTGACCATGCTTGGAACTAGAGATTACGCAATCATTTGTAAACACACCAAAGCACTTTTTACATGGTGTGATATGTACACATTGCAGAAAGTACAGACTGCATGGGGAGACTGTTTCATTAACGCATGGCATGACTTACAGAACTGTATTAGATGTCCATGATTCCCATAACAACATCCTTAAGGTTGTATTGTTTAAACTGTTTCAACTGAGTGTCCAAAAGCTTGATTGAATACATTCACTCTCTGAATGAAGGAAACATGAAGGATCCAGGCATCAGTAGGGGTACGCAGCAGAGCGGGCTGACCCACAGAAACTGATTGAGCGAAAGCACATATGTAAACAGGTGGAGCGTAGGTGGTGCAGATATGGCCAATCATTCAGAATCCCAAGGTAACTGCATCGTAATACAGACCATGCTTGTCTTATAAAGACAAGGAGTGCATTAGCAGCTCAGCTTTAGTGAGCAAACACAACAACAATGACTGAGTGGATTCATTTATCATTTGCTGTGCTTTGTTTTGTTATTATGTTTCCCAGATGAACAAATGACCATGTGGAGCAGGGCTGTCAAACTCAAAGACACAGTGGGCCAACATAAAGAAATGTGTACTCGTCGAGGGCCGGACTGGTTCAATTGCATAACTTATTGAAATGAACTTATTGCACATATTAAACCTGGAACTAAGAAAGCTTAACTTATTGCCTATAAAAACAACATAATCAATAAATAATCAGTTGCATTCATTTCTTACGGCTCTATCGACTCCATCTTGGCATCTCATCTTGGGTGCAAGTACATCAATGTTTTTCAGAGATATCGTATCTATCGAGATAAAAAAAAATAAAAAAAGATATATAAAAAAATAAACTTATGCTAAAGTCTTTTATTGCACTTCAAGTCTAAAGTTTACATTTTAATTGTTTGGCACTGACTTTTCCTCATTGATGTTTTACTTAGTTATGTTTTACCCTCCTTTTGATGTTTATTGATGTTCACTGCTCGTGCTACCTCAGAAAGTTCATTGTTATACTGAGAAACTGTGCCTTGAAGCCATATCCAAATGTTGAATTGTTCATTCAGGGATTCCTTTCAGAAATAAAACCAGCTTGAAATGCTATGTTGGTCTGTTACTCCTTTTTGTTTTAGTTTCTGTCACCTTGTAGGTGCTTGTACTGTTAAGTAACTTGAAAAATAACCATAACAACCGACATGAAAAAATATCGTGATATATATCGTCTATCGTGATGCTGCTTGAAAAATATTGATCTAATATATTTTTCAATATCGCCCACCCCTAGTGTGCGTACAATATACCGGCGGGCCAGACCTAATAGTAATTAAACATTATCCTGCGGGCCGAAATTAAATCCACCACGGGCCTGATTTGGCCCCCGGGCCTCGACTTTGACACGTGATGTCGAGTATATTACAGAAAGGCTAGACGTAATCCAGCAGAATGCTTATTGCCTGGTGTCCTCTCCCATTATTGTTGCAGTACTTTATGATGATGCACAGTATTCATTTTGAAACATCACATGCACAACTTTAAATGCATAAAAAGGAACAGACAGTGCTGAGATATCTAAGTATATCATTATTGCATTTCCTGCTAATGCTGCAGAACAGAAAGAAGAGTGTGCTAGCCAGTTGTGTTTCCTTCCAGCAAAGCACGCGTGTTGTGCAGCGCTCATTACAACGGAGGATTATTAATGTTTTCCCATGGTTCCTCAGATGGGAATGGCTTCCATTTCAGAGGCCATTACAATACCATCAAGCGCAGACCATAGTGAGATTTGGGGATTTGCTTATTGTTAGCGAGTATATTGTTGTCAAAGGAGCGTAAACAGAAACACAAGGCACGGATAGTGTAGAAAAGGCCAGGAATGGTGAGCTAGTGTGGCCTGAAGACAAACAAAAGGGTGACTGAACAACATTTCATTCAATAGTATCAGTATATCAATTCACTCTGAGTATTAAAGATGTTTAAAGTGTGTCTGGCTGTAACAGAAAAGAGAAACAAACCGTGTAGTAATCAGATTATTGGGAGATGGGATGCCTGTGATGCAGTTTCCAGTATGTATACTTCAGTATGTGCTCCATGACCATGCTGCAGTGTGTATTCATTCAGGAGAGCTGCAGGGTTCAGGAGTTATTTGTTTGCCACTCTGTGCCTGTTGTAATTACGTTGATAAGCTGAGTCCATCATGGCCAGAACGTGAAATGGAGAGGTAATCTATATGTGCATATACACTCAATTACACTACTGGATTCCAATAAACAGCCGGTCTTAAGCCATCAGTCATTAAGGCCTCAGAAGCCCTATAATTACTAAAAGTGCACTTTGATTAAAGCGTGTACATGGTACATGTATATGATGTAAAAACGACCTTTAATAATCAATGCGAGTGCATGTTATTGTACATTTTATAATGAAAGAATATCACCTTCCTGTGCATTTATTTCCACCCCGGAGGACGACAA
Organism: Champsocephalus esox; assembly: GCA_036324585.1. Taxonomy (NCBI): domain Eukaryota; kingdom Metazoa; phylum Chordata; class Actinopteri; order Perciformes; family Channichthyidae; genus Champsocephalus; species Champsocephalus esox. Next base: position 9,152,862 of record CM070496.1, on the reverse strand, counting down.
TAATTAGCTGGAGTTTTCAGGTACACTTGTTATTATAACTGAAGTGTTTCCTGTTTCTCCATCCATACGTTGAAATGTTGTCCAGGCTCAAGTTGCACACACTTGCATGTGGAGGTGCTGACTTGCAGCACAATTGCAAACACACACACACACACACACACACACACACACACACACACACACACACACACACACACACACACACACACACACTTTCTCTCCCCCCCATATCACTGCAATGAGAAAGTGTAGCATGAGATCCCATGTGTGAAATTGTTTCTAGTATCATACATAGAGAAGAACTACTTCGATTAAATTTAACACAACAAAAATATGTTTGTATTTGCCTATGTGTGTGTGTGTGTGTGTGTGGTGTGTGTGTGTGTGTGTGTGTGTGTGTGTGTGGACTAGCATTACTATACTTGTGGGGACCTAAATCTGTTAATCTGTTTATATAGTCACGTACGGGGACTCACCTCCCATATGGGGACAAATTGGAGGTCCCCATGAGAGGAATCATTAATTTTAGGGTGAAGACTTGGTTAGGTTAAGGGTAAGGTAAGGGTTAGGGTAAGGTTAAGGGTTAGGGTAAGGATTAGGCATGTGTTGGTTATGGTTAAGGTTAGGATAAGTCTCCAGGAAATGCATGTAAGTCAATGTAATGTCCCCTGAAGTGATGTATACAGTGTGTGTGTGTGTGTGCGTGCGTGTGTGTGTGTGTGTGTTAGATTCAGAAGAAACATAAATGTGCGTATGTGCTTGAGTGTGTAGAGTACACTGTGGGTGAAACGAAAGCTGGTTAGGCCTTATACTTCTTGCCACAGGTAGACAGACTCACAGATATATATATCACCATCAAAGCCCATCATGTATGTGTGTGTAACAGTGTGTGTTTCTGTGCAGCCTCCCTGAGAGAGGTTCATATATTATATCCCTGCCCCTTTTTATGGATGATACACACACTGAGTGGTTGTCCTCAATAAATACATCATAAGTGTACTGCAACTTAAAAAAAAACACTGATTTAGGCAAGTAAGATTACATACTATTTTATTGCTACTTGGAATAAAATCCAAGGTCAATTTTACAATTACCAAAATAAAGAACATTGTGGAGCATTTGATTAATTCCTGCATGAGTTTAACATTTACAAAACAATCATCAATATCACACAATAATACACCCTATAAATAAACAAAAATAATTTTACCTCATCTTCAACAAATAATCAATAAACAAACCCACCAAAAAATCATAATCTTTATTCTATTCCCCCCCATCACCCTTAAAATACTAATCACCAAACCCTAATAACTTCACCTATCTTAATATATTCTTTCTACTATAAAATAAATCCACTTATTATCCACCATCATACCATCCCCCTATTCCCCACTCTTACCCCCACATCCCTAAATACTACCATCCATATTTCCCTACATATCATTCTATCCACCTTTCCTTTCACCCAACTTCCTTTTATACCCACCTTTTTTCCACACTTTCTTCAAACAAAACATATTTCCTCTCAATCCCTATCACCACTAAACAACACCTTAACATCAAACCTCCTCTTATTCAACCACCATAACCATCATAAAAAAAAACCCACACCCCCCCCCCCCCACCCCCCCCCCCCCACCCCAACTTCAATATATCCCCCCCCCCATCCCTTTTCACACTTATTTCCCCTACTGACATGCGCACTGACGACACTTGCAATTATTTGCCCTGGACTTCTGCTTTCAGATGGAGTTAATTAGGAAGTTATTACCCTATCCGATAATAATCCAATTCAGAGGCAATAATGTAATATAATACATTATTTTATATATATTATATATTTATATATGTATATTTATATAGTTACAACCGGCCCTTTGAGTGCAACGATAATGCTGATGTGGCCCGCGATGAAATTGAGTTTGACACCCCTGACATAGGAAGTAAGAAAACACCGTGCAAAGACCGACTAATTATTATTCCCATTGATATGAAAATGAGAATCCTGCTGTTTTTTTTATATATATATATATATATATATATATATAAATATGCTTTCAGAGAAAACAAGAACAGAGAGTCAAGAGGAAATATTTGGTTAAAAGTGATTTTATATTTGAAGCTTAACGTATCCTGGTTGTAAAATGAAACGGCTGTATGGGAACGAACCCACATTGCTTCCCTACTCGTGAATGTCCATATAATACATCAACTTTTAGACATTAGATCATTTTTTAAAGTTGACAGCATGTTGGCTAACTAATAAAGACACTGCCCTTCAAACGGAGGATCCAACTTGAAGCCTCTGTCATGAGGCCTTCCTTGAGTGTCCTTGAGCAGAATATTGAATCCTGAGGGGCTTTGGGGCGCGGCACTGTACCGACCCTGACCACTGAATCAGACTGAACCTCAGCAATTGAGCACCTACGGGTGGCTGACAGGTGTTCAGAATCATCGTTAGTGATTTAACTGCACCCCACACGTACCCCGATGCCTGGAGTGTATTTTTGTATCGTGGACTCAGGCGCTGGCGGGAGAAAGAACAAGGTTGATACACTCGAAAAACAAATGCCTTGGCTCAACAAAGAAAATTAACACAACAGTTTGCATCGATGTTTATTGAGTCAAGACAACTTCTAATGACATTGTCTTAAAGCAACAAAGTTATTTGAGTTAGGGGAGAAGGCTTTTCCTCTACAGTCAGAGGTGTTTTTAATTACCACTTACTTCATAATTGGTATTATAAACACAAGTTTTGAAGTTGATTACTCAAAAGATTAAGTTGTTCCGACTTGTTTTACCACATGATTTAAAAGGAATTTTAAGTTGTATGTACTTAATTACCCTCATTGTGAAAACACGTTGTTAAGTTGATTCCACAACAAATATATTAGGAAATTAACTTTTTATTTTGAATTGCGGTTGTTTATTTCAACACTTGATGTTTCAGTCAGGAGAGAATTAATTTTGTTTGAACATGAATTTACACATGCCGTATGATAAGGTGCATGAACATCTGAAATCACAGCTGACTGCAGGAGAGAGGAGAATTGTATAGTGTGGCTGCAGCGCGGTGATTTGCTGCTGGAGAATGAGGTGAAACGTAATAGGTTAAAGAGACGCCTGTGATGAGCTGATGATATGCAGCTGCGGAGTGAATGTACACACACCCCGTCTTCCTGAAAGAACTTGCAGAACTTCATTTCAATCTTGAAAAAAAAGATAATTAACACAAATTTAAATTGCCCCACAAATAATAAATAAACACATTGGCCGTATTACCATGGGACACGGGGACACCGCAAATACATGCTGCCATCACATCGAAGTTAGAGGCCTTTGCAGATTTAAAACCAGTGCCAAATGTGTAACATCTGTAAAGTCTTTGTAAAACTACAGAAACAAACTCTCAATGGCCGCCAGTCTGCAGATCTCACATCCATTTCACAAAAGATGTAACAAAGATGTTTGCACTGCCGACAGTCGTTATTTCAAACAGTGTGAACACAGTTAACGCAGAATGCTCATTCATGTATTTCCCTGGACCACGATGGTTGCCATGGTATTGTCAGACCCTGGGTGGACCGGTCACGGATGAAGGCGATATTCATGTCCTTTTGAAGCACATTGAATAACAGGTTAGCGCATAGGAGATAATGAATTAGGTAACTGCATACTTTTTAAACTGCCACTGTTAGCGAATTCAGAGCCATTATTACCAGCTGCTAAAGCAACGCTGGTATTGTTTTCACCTATTGAGTCTGCATGTGTGTGTCGTCATGGCAACGTGGTCCTGAAGACACACAGAGGTGCTTTTGAGTACTTTGCCCAGTGTTTAAATGCATGTGGACAGATTTAGTAGATACGTTTTAGTGTATCTTCTCATCTTTTGTGCAGGTTCCATACAATGAACTGGTTAAGAGAAGAGCAGAAGCCACTTTTCAAATGTTACACAATCCCTTTTCCCACGCCATTGCTGTCAACACCTATCCACGCTGAACGTTGCTAAGATACTATTGATTGGGGTGTGGCCAAAAGTGCAATATGCTTCAAAATGTAGCTGACAGAGAGCAGTGCTTTTGTCCCGTGGATTTTATGTTATATCAAGATTTTTAATTACGCCGCTAAACTCCTTGAAAAGGTCCTCTTCCTTTTCTCCAAGGATACACGACAAGGCAGCGGATGGCTATAGTTCTCTGCGTACTTCAATTGTATTGTGCTCTTTTTAAAAAAGGAAAATAGAGAAATGACTATACTACTAAATGAATATATTCGGAATGGGAGACTGCCAACGACTTGCATTTCAATGACAACTCGAAATAAGGATCCTACCTCGAGAAGCATGTCCTTGATCTGCTTCACGAGATTCATTTTGAATAAAAAGCAATATCACAATAGTAACCAAAGTATTTTTACACGCACAGCAGCCTCTACTACTTTGTATCCTCTCACAGAACTATTCACAGTTCAAAGGCTGCCATAGTGCAACTCCAAGGCTATCTGCTGTATTTCAATGACAAAAGACGACACTCACCTTAAAATGTCCTTTGTATATTTCTAATCGTCTTAACTGTGGGAACTTGTCCCGGCATGTTAAGTGGGAGTGGACTTGAAACCCTTAACTCAAGGTGTAGAACAATTAAGTTATCAAGCAAATTGAATTACAACTTCAACTTCAATTTTGTTTTAAATCAATTAACGCAGAAACCAGAGTTCAAATTACACACAATATTAAGTTGATGTAATTACCAACATCATTACGTCAACACAACTTATAAATTAATGTTTGCAACTTAAAATGTTTATCTAAATCAATTAACTCACATGTTTACCTTGCAACCATGCATTTAATTAAGTGGAGGTGAAAGGTCGCCTGAATTCGTTTTTAGATTGTAGCTTATATCCTATAATCAATAAGTCCTGTTTTCCCCAGATGTGCTACAGTCCAGACAGAGAGGGAGGGAGGGGGAGGAATGGTGGGGGAGGAAAGGAGAGAGCGAGTTAAAGACTGAAATACAGCACAGTGGAGGAGAGACAGGGAGACATAGCAACAGAGAGGAATACAATGATGTGTGCATTATCTATCTGGGACATGAAGCCTTCCATTTAACCTCCAATTAGAATGTGCGGATACGTAGAAAAAACAAGGAGCAGATAGACATGAATGCAGCCATACAACACACACACACACACACACACACACACACACACACACACACACACACACAGTTTGATGTACACACACACTAATGTACTCACATATAGAATACGCATGTACGGACACACATGCACTCTCATGCAAAGGGGCGTCGGGCGATAATTAGAGGTGAACTCTATTTGCTAACGACCTTCAGCCCCATAACCCAGCGCGGGCTGACAAATTGGGGTTTTCTCTCCCGGCTACACAGGGGCTCCCACAGGTTAATGGGAATCAGGGGGCTGAGCGTGTGTGAGACAATGTGTGTGTGCGTGTGCGTGTGTGTGCGTGCGTGTGCGTGTGTGCAGACTAGCATTGCTATACTTGTGGGGACCTACATATGTTTACATAGTCATGTGTGGGGACTCGCCTCCCTTATGGGGACACATTGGAGGTCCCCATAAGGGGGATCATTAATTGTAGGGTAAGGACTTGGTTAGGATTAGGGTTAGGGTTAAGGGCTATGCATGTAAGTCCATGTAATGTCCCCTGAAGTGATGTATACATGGTGTGTGTGTGTGTGTGTGTGTGTGTGTGTGTGTGTGTGTGTGTAGGTGTGTGTGTGTGGTGTGTGTGTGTGTGTGTGTGTGTGTGTGTGTGTGTGTGTGTGTGTGTGTGTGTGTGTGTGTGTGTGTGTGTGCGCACGCAGTCTAATGGAACCCCAAGCCATGCTAAGCCCCTGCAGTGGCTGGGGTTCTCTGACGGGGACTTGGCATTGTTCTGCGTGTCGGTAATACCTGGCAGTCTTAACAGGAACTAGCATTGCTCTTGGCCGAGCAATACAAAACGAGGCTTATAGCGGTTAGCTTTGTTTGCATTGTGGCATTAAGGTTGTTTGCTTATCGTGTATTAACTGATGTTTCTGGGGCAGGGGATCTTAACAATATCCGCCGCTCTCAGATGAGATTATTACCTCTCTGCTAATGAGGAGGATTAGAAATGGGCTACAGTTGTTTCTGCTCAGTTGAGCTGATATGGGAAGGCTCTGCAGGATTTCACACTCATACTTCGCCCTCAAACTTTTCTCTCCCATGCATACATAATCTATTATTTTCTCCTGCGCACTGTTGCCACCTTTTTCTCACACTCTTTCACCTGCACCGTCCCCCTGCCTGTCATCAGAGGCCATCTTCTCCCTCTCTATTTCTGTCTCACTGTGTCTTCTATCGAAGCGTAATTCTTTTCGGAAGCAGGATACGGTGGGAGTGGATTGGGTTTGAAGGCCACTGAGGAGGATGGAAAAACAAAGGAGGAGGAGAAAGAGATGGAGACAGATGGAAAAAAGGATGATGACAACTGAAGGAAAGTGTCAAGTGGATGTGTATTGAGACATATTGTGCATAACGGTACGTCCACACAGCAGCTTTAGACGAATCTTCCACCGCTTCCAACGCTTCTCTGCCCATTGACTTTGAATGGGGATGACGTCACGTTGCCTCGCTTTTCGCCGAACTGCATTGTGGGGGAGCGAAGCGAAGATTTCCAGGATGTCCAGGATTCAAAAGTTGAGCAATGTTCAACTTTTGAAGTTGAGCTGGAAGCGTCAGCCAATCAAACACGTTTATGCAAATCTGACAGTAGAAGCGCTAGCCAATCAAACCGCGTGTAAGCAGGGAGAGCCCAGACCGCAGTTCATTTCCTCATATTCCAAACGAGAAATTACGGGAGCAAATCACCCGGTTCTTTACGACCAGAACTATTAACGGGATACAAACCGGAGGAACCAGGCATGGAGGGAGGTGGCAGAGACAGTGGGTGAAACTGGTAGCTTTTCGCCTGTTTGGGGAGTTTATATATATATATATATATTGCTCGCATAAAATCCCCGGGGTTTTTTGCTTTGTATGTCGGGGGCGGGAGATTCATGTGATTGGTTGTTGGTCGCGTTGCTCGCAAAAAATCCCCAAGTTGTCAGACACGCCCAGCTCCAAGATGTTCAAGATTTGTGAAAAGCTGCTGTGTGGACGTACCGTCAGAAGGATAGGAAGAGGGTAACTCAGATAGTAAGAGAAATAGGAAAGAAACGGAAACCATCCCAATCACAATGTTGATTCAAGTAATGCACTCAGAAGAAGACACACTTGCAAAAAGCACCGGCAACTAATCGATTATAGGTCCATTTCTCATTTTGAGATTTAACAGAGGAGAACGTGGCCGCATTCCCAATCTGGTGGAGAACGCAGGACACCGTGTGCAACTGTGATAACATCCCGGGATTCAGACACAGCATGAGGCATTCCCCACGTGACAGGGAGACACGGTAAAAGGAGTTGTTTGCCGTGACGACAAGGCTTTTGATATCGGCCCCAACTGCAGAAACACCTGCACCTCGTTATCTCACAGCGGTGCTGAGAACATTCCTCTCGTAGCATATTATTAAGACTGATCTGCCAAGGTGGAGAGTGACATGATGGAAATGGTGATGCATTATGAATATCTCATACATCTATACTTATTCAGAGCTATTAGATACACCATGTAAGTGTGTTCCAGACATTGGAAGTGTCACAACATGTCATAACTAGATCTGATTTTGTCGGGTTAACAGTTTGTCACTTATCTCAGTAATTAACTCGACACTTCCTGTAGCCTCTTCACAAAGCCTACTTGCAGTTACAGGGTTTTCAACGTGAACAGTAGCTCAACATCAGTGGATCTCACTGCAGTGCCACATTGAGCCTGCAGGGTGTTTGATGAAAGTGAAACTCACACTCAGTCTGGTGAGCGCCGCTGGAAGAGTGATGCTCTCGTGTTGAGGCGGCTTACAGTGAGCACACACAGCTTGTCTCGTCACAGATTGGCCCAGTTCCCCCGCAGAACCACAACATCACGGGTCAGAGAGCTACCCCCGGTGGTGAGGACGCATGGTGGGCACAGTTGGAAGAAAACATACAGAAAAACCACCAACAAATATAACTTCAAATATATATAGAGTATCAAGAGCGAGAGGCTCAGCTGCCGTTTAGTCCAACAGACTGTACGGCCCGTCCACACACAGGCATGAAAAGAATCTTTCAAAGCTTCGCCCATTCACTTGAATGGGGTGACGTAGAAGATTTTGAATCTTCGCCGAACTGCATTGTGGGGAGTGGAGCATGGCTTTGGAAGCATAGTGAGCATCAAAAGTTGAGCAATGTTCCGGCCCGTCCACACACAGGCATGAAAAACATCTTGAAAAATCTTGGAGCTGGGCGTGTCTGAAGCTTGGCGATTTTTTGCGAGCAACGCGACCAACAACCAATCACATGAATCTCCGCCCCCGACATACAAAGCAATAGCAATGTTAAAACGAAGTAAACTGGATATAAACTCCCCAAACAGGTGAAAACCTACCAGTTCCACCCACTGTCTCTGCCACCTCCCTCCATGCCTGGTTCCTCCGGTTTGTATCCCGGTAATAGTTCTGGTCGTAAAGAACCGGGTGATTTGCTACCGTAATTTCTCGTTTGGAATATGAGGAAATGAACTGCCGTCTGGCTCTTGCTTGCACGCGGTTTGATTGGCTAGCGCTTGTACTGGCGAGATTTGCATAAACAGGATTTGATTGGCTGATGCCAGCTTCGAAAGCATCGGGAGCATCAAAAGTTGAACATTGCTCAACTTCTGATGCTCACGATGCTTGCAAAGCCATGCTCCGCTCCCCACAATGCAGTTCGGCGAAGATTCAAAATCTTCTACGTCACCCCATTCAAGTGAATGGGCGAAGCTTTGAAAGATTTTTTTCATGCCTGTGTGGGGACGGGCCGGAACAACTTTTGATGCTCCCGATGCTTTCGAAAAATCGCCAAGCTTCAGACACGCCCAGCTTCAAGATTTTTCAAGATTTGTTTCATGCCTGTGTGTGGACGGGCCGTAAGAGAGTTGAACTCCTAAAGGTCTGCAAATACCCTATATGTTCTTATTCCTGCAATGCACTTGCACCATTGAGTCTATTTCACTATTTTATTGCACACTGTATTTCCTATTTGATGTGAAGAAGGTTGTATTGTTGTAGGTGTAAGGATACTTTTTACTGGTAGCAACTAAGCAGTAACATATAATGCCTGAATCATTTGTTTTATATAATAAGTTACAACAGCAATCAAAGCAAAGCCAAACAAAGCGGTGCAGTTGCAGTATATTGACAGAGCAGCCTTTCATCTACATGGACATATTCATTTTTAAACTAAATACGACCTTGTTCTGTTCAAATGTTTTGGTAATTAAACGGTGAATTATTCTGAAAAACCACTCTGAGGTGCATCCGTGCAATATGCAAAACACAGACTATGAAACGTGATGCTTTGAAACCCAACATTTCATCATAAAAAAGCAGCAAATCAAGGTAAGTCTTGCTAGTTTTTTATGATTAAAAAGGAACATCTAGACCAGGGGTGTCAAACTCAATCTCATCACGGGCCATATCAGCATTATGGTTGCACTCAAAGGGCCGGTTGTAACTTTAAGACTATATAAAAATACATATACAAATATTTAATAATATAGGGTACTAACTTCATCATTAACTACGTCTGAAAGCAGAAGTCTAGGGCAAATAATTGCAAGTCTCTTCAGTGAGAATGACACAAAATGATTTAAAAAGAAAAGCCTAATTCTGGAAAAACAAAAAGTGAAATTTTGGAGAAAAAAAAATAACATTTAAAAGAAAATCTAAGAAAAACGGCATATTTTGAATAAAAAAAGTCAAATTCTGAAAAATAAAATCTAATGTGAGATGCATTGTGGGACATGTAGTTTATGGGCAATGTGCTTCTGTAAAGTAGCATGTAACCTTATAATAAACATATTATATTCTTTGCAAGCTCTTATGGGGCCACATAAAATGAAGTCGCGGGCCCGATTTGGCCCCCGGGCCTTGAGTTTGACACCCCTGATCTAGACAGTGTTACCTTTTTAAAAACGATATATGATGGTGTATTGTAATTGCTTCTGTGCTGCTGCTCACTCGTTCTCCAGCAGAGACACGGTGACATATTTGAATTAGCAGCATGGCATGTCATTAGCTGGCAATACTGTCCTGAGATATGTTGCCTTTATGTGACATTAGTCCCACTACGCACCAAGCAGCATTCCCCGATTTCCCACATGGAAGAGGCATGAAATGAAAGCCTCTGTGATGCCATTAGGCGTCGGGAGTTAATGCTCTCAACATCCACTAACTGAAAGTCGTTTATTTTAACCGAAGCATGCTCTGAAGCAATTTCCATTGTGGATGAACAAATGTAATAAATGTCTCTTTGTGGATTTACGTAACGCCTTTTCAGCGAATGAAGACATACACTCGCATCTCACAATGTTTCAATGTGTTTAGAACGTATATGAACTGCCACATAGTGTTCGCTCTTCTCGAAGAAAATGCCATCGCTCAAGTGGACTGGATCATAGCACTTGCCAAAGACAAAAGGTCAACGTATCAATTGCTCTCAAGATTTACCAATTGCAACTGTTCAAGTTCCACATAAATGTAAACACACACATCTACACAGAAATAGCCCTCTCTTCTACTACATCTAAGGCTGAGATATATATAGAGACAGTTTAACACTTTATGTAAATAATAATTAACACATTGTATGATAAATAAATTCCCTCAGGGGTCCTTCTCAGCTTCATGAATACACAGTGCGGTGAATCTGTGCATGCCTGTTTGTAACTGACACACACCTCCTTTGTGAGTCACAGAGCCATCTCTATCTCCTCCCCATGAGATCTGAGTGTGCGTGTGTGTGTGCGTGTGCGTGTGTGTGTGTGCGTGTGTGTGTGTGTGTGTGTGTGTGTGTGTGTGAGTGATTGATGGAGCTGCAGTGGTGCTGCAGAGAGACTCAGAGGGAGGCTGGGTCAGATCGCAGTAACAGTAGATGCTGAGTGGTGAGCATCGAGGAGACGGAGACGAGAGGAAGTAACGAGGGCTGGGGAGAAGGTTAACGAAGGGCACGAGGCCATCCGTACATTCACACTCTGGAAGAAAGATGGATGAGTCCCAGAACACATCTGTTGCAGCTCGTAAAAAAGTACCAAGCACGCAGCTAATATGGTGATGCATCAAAGAAGGGAGATAGCAAGATGAGGCAGGTTAGCTTAGCTTCGCGGATAGCAACTGATTCAACCTGTCAAGGGAACATTGATACAAACCAAACCGCACACACACCGTGGTCGTGTTGCTGCTTTGGAATCCCTTTAGACTTCCAAAGCTCCTTTGTTAAACTAAGAAAGTGATTTGATTCTCCCGTCACAAATGGACTCAGATGTACGTGTTTGGTGGATAAAGCAAGGCGGGGTAAACACGCATGCATTATTCAATGGTAAGGGATTATTTGCTCTGCCTTGAAAAACAATGATTGACTTACAAAGTGTGCCTCTTAAAATGTTAATGCTTGTTAAGGTGAGAAGAAGTCATATTAGTGCACATCTCCACGGGGGCCTGGAGCGCCACATTATGCAGCTTCAGTCTGGGGAAGGTTTGACATTGCTATAACATTTTATTCAGATCCAACTTTTTTTGACATTCTGTCCTCTCACCATATCCCATCCAGAGTCCATGCGCTCACCGCTAAACATTTACAATTCACAACAGGATGTGGGAGAGGGAGGATATGGAGAGAGGATGTTTTAACAATGAAACAAGGGAGTGACAAAGGTAAAGTACAATGTGTCGACTCCAGGGAGCCTTTGGGAACAGTTCTGCACCGACTTTAAGTCTCTGAGCTGGGGTAGATATACCACTGACTTCCCTTTTCAATGGTCTGATGCTTCTCAGTTGCACATTTAGTGTCCTCCCTGATGTGATCAAAGTGGACAGTGGGCGCTGAGCAGGCAGGGCACGGGCCTTTTAGTGAAAGGGAACGTCAGAAGGTGTCAGACACTGATGCAGAAATGGGGATGAAATGCACCCTTCGCTACATAAATCCAATCCCGAATGCACTTACTTGACAGCTGGTTGATTTTCACAGTGCTTTTTGTGTAAATTAAATTACCCAAATCTGCTCATCTACCCTGGCATCGCTGCATAATGATACGCCTCCTATTATAAATCCCAACAGGCCTGCAAATGGCTTGGAAATGGGCACGTCAGCTGGTTTGTGGAAACCATAACAATGAATTATCTCCTCTGGACTCGTTCACTTGGTCCAGTGTGTGTCTGTCTGTGCGTGTGTGACTGCTGGAGTCTACCAGTGCCTGTGAATATGAGGATCACATACTTGTCATAAACATCCGTCATGGGAATATAGCCCCCGGTGAGAGCTTTAGGACTGCCAATCTCAGAAGAGGGAAATAGAGGATATTGGATATGCTTTGGATATCGTAACTACGCAAGGAATACAACTTGAAGTGGATGCCTGTTACAAATACTTGGGTGTCTGGATTGATGACTGTCTCACTCACATTTCAGGTCACTAACCTGCTTAAAAAGCTGAGGGTTAGGCTAGGTTTCTTCTACAGGAACAAGTCCTGTTTCTCGCTTGAGGCCAGTCTCTGTGACCTTTGACCTGTGCTGGACTATGGTGATTTGTTATCTATGAATGCACCTGCCAATTACCTGGTCAAGTTAGATGCTGCGTATCACAGCGCACTGAGATGTTTGACAAATTGTAAAGCACTTACGCATCACTGTACCCTGTATACCAAGGCAGGTCTGCCTGCACTTACTGTACGGAGGCTCAGTCACTGGTACTTTTTCATTTACAAAGCCATGTTGGATAAACTACCATCTTATATCTGCTCCCTGATCTCGCTGCAAATTGAAAGTACTTATTGCCGGAGATCGCATGCTGTGGTTTTATTAAATGTGCCAAGTGCTAAGACTGTCTAAGGGAAGACAGCTTTCAGATGTGCAGCTCCTCTAACATGGAACAGTCTGCACAAAGAATGGAAAATTACCAAGCTAGTACCACTACGTGTTTGTAAAGCTCGGTTGGATGCTACACAATCAGATGCTGTTGGTACCTGTACATGTGGTGAGATATGTACATTGTAATCCCTGTACATGTTGCTGTTTGATGTCCTTTTGTTGTTCTGTTGTTATGTTGTTATGTCTTCTTGTGGAACCTACTGCTGCAGGTCTCCCTTGAAAAAGAGATCATTGATCTCAATGGGATTTCACCTGGATAAATAAAGGTTTTTAATTGAATTGAGAGGACGTTCTAAACGTGCGCTGGTTTCACATTGGGATAGAAGGAAAGAATCAACATGCATGAGATGCCACGAGATATCTATTAGGGATGCCAGCGATTATTCGATTATTCGATACAGTCTCCATAATCGAATATTATTTTTAAAAATCGATTTTATTTATATTTTTTTTTATTATTTATATATATCTTTTAAATTACATTACATTGCATTTAGTTGACGCTTTTATCCAAAGCGACTTACAATAAGTACATTCGACCAGGAAGACACAACCTTGAGGAAAACAGAATCATACAGCTACACACCGACCTCACCTCCACCCCCCCCCTCTCCCTCACACGTGCGACTAAAGATGAACAAAGCGGCAGCCGGCAGGTAAAAAGAGTTCCTCCTTGTGGAACTACTTCGAACATACAAGTTCAATCCCGGGGGGGGGTCGAATAATCGATTATTATTCGCCAGGGCTGCCGAATAATCGATTATTATTCGCCAGGGCTGCCGAATAATCGATTTTGATCATGGTCAGTTTCTGGCCCTAATATCTATCAGACGGTTTGATTTCAGAAGCAGCTCAAGGAACATGTCAATGGCAAGAGCGAACGCCGTTTTTAAAAAATCTCATCCTACTGATTAACCCCAGCTGCTCTTTGTTCAAATCCAACCTCGGAGGCTTCATGTTAGCAGTATGACAAAAGGGAGTGGGAATAGATTTAACAGACACCAAGAGAGCTGGTGTGCAGTGAAAGTGAAAGAGTCTGAGAGAAGAAGAAATAGCATTTAGTTCTCTTGTTGTTTGACGCAGAGAAAGACGATCGATGGGAATCTAAGAAGTGACATCAGTGCAACTCTCACTTCTAATCAACTAAACATGATAACAAGGATCCAGCCAGTGTTGCCTGAATAGTTTCTCCTGCTCACGGACGTTCTTTAAAAAGAGTCCTAATTAGTGGAAACAATGATATGTCCAAGGTAGAGATAAACAAATATAAATATACAATGCTAATTTGAAGTCTAAAAACAGATGTTGTTAGCGGGAGAGTTGGATTTCTCACGATGGGAGAAAACAGAGAAAGGAAATGGAAAACCAAACATAGCAAGTAGACATCACTATCTCTGACAGATGGTAGCGCAGTAGTAAATGTAATTTAAACAGTTAGTTCAAAGTACATTTATCGGAAATGTAGGAACTTTGAACGGCTGCTGGTGCTAGAAGACCGAATTCGGTACGCTTCATCGTCTGCGGGGCAAAAGATATCTAAGAAATGTTTGTCTATTCGTCCAAAAGCGCTTAAGATATTTCATTCTCAAAGAACAAAGCAGTTCGTCGAGCGACACTGCGAGTTGGTTTCATTTGGAGTATTTTAGACTTCCCTTCCATTGTGCTCTAACGTTTGAATCATAAGGCAGTCAAAGCTGGAAGATATTGTTGTTGACTTGCTATTATTTAGACTTTCCTCCCTGACAGATGGCGCAGAGTTAAAGCTTCGTACAAATGATTTCCTGCCTTTGAGACGCAGGGAGACGTAGGGAGGAGACCACAGCTGCAGCTCTGAACAAGTCTCCATGGCTACAGAACAACTCCTCTGATGAAGGAATACTTTTATATTATATTCACCGCGAGGGACGGGAGTCAAGCGCTGAATTAGATGAGTATACGCGGAATACAGAAAGAACAAGCTGATATTTGTATCGTCAAAGTTCTCGTGGGATCTGTTCTTACAGTAATTGGTACTTCAGCTACACAATAAAACGTCTTCTGCTGTTTAAGGAAGGTGTTTATTCTGTGGGGTCGCAGGTGTCTGCAAACATGTATTTGCAGTTTAGTATAACTTCCGATGCTTTCTGTCTATAAATACCAGGCACAGATATTGGTATTGGTGTTATTATTCAGTCTGACCCGGAAAGGAAGGCAGATGATCCGTCCCGAGTTAAATTAAAGAATATATAGCAGCCACATCTGAAGGAGGGAAGGTTATTTGGAAATGCAGCTGGTAGACTTTCTTATTGATAAATGTTTAATGCCATGGCATCATCTAGGTTTTTGATATTGAGTTTTGTTTTTCCAAATGATGGAAGGATATGTAAGCACAGAGCTCGAGTGCCCTTCTGGAGGAGAAATAATATAAAACGAGAACATCAGAAACACATTCTTACACTAGAGATTAGGGCTGCTCAATTAATCGTATTTTAATCGTAATTACGATTATGGCTTGCAACGGTTACCAAAACAAAGTAATCGAAATAAAACTATTTTTTTTTAATTGGTTTTTCAGTTGAGTTATTCTTAAAGTTCAGGGTAATCAACTGTTAAAAACATTCTGCTCACATTTTCTTTCTCCAATAAATTGGTGTTTTCAAAGTAAATGAATAATCGTTTTTAATAATCGTGATATCAATTATTGACCCAAATAATCGAGATTATGATTTTTGCCATAATCGAGCAGCCTTACCAGAAATAATATCCGCAATTATCCATAAAACTTTAGATCTCTGGCAGATAAAAACGGGATACATAACAGACATGGCATCAGTCAGATTTAAAAGTGATGAGACGGAGTACATGAGGTTACATGAAATGCGTTGCCTGCCCACAGCAGCATGCTCCATCATTGAAGAGATTAAAGTAAGAGTGGAGGATGCCTGATTCACGGTAAAGGCTGGGAACAGAGTGTGGGTAGTGCAGCGAGTGCTGAGTCACTGCTGCTGATCAATAAACCTATCAAAGCCCTGCAGGTATAGTGCAGCCTATTATCATTATTACAGCTCTCATTATGGACTTGTTTCTGCGGCCCACGCACTTCAAAGCTCCAAACTATTTGTTCTGGTTTACCACCATAATAAAAAAGTATTTATGGGTTATGTTCTGTTAGAATACTACACAGGTATTTCTGCTCGTGGGATGGAGCAGCCTCATCATATCCATGTGTGAAATAATTTGAACCTGGAGGAGCCACATTTCCTGCAAGAGTGTACAAGTGTTCACATGAGATTGAATTCAATGTCACTCAGTGTCAGAGCTGCTCCGCTCTCACCGGCCACAGTCACTCGGTGGCAACCTGTTGATGCTTTGCCATCACAGTGTCATGTGGGATATCCATTGCTCATCCTGATGGCAGTGCATTAGGCAGGTGGGCTGGTGTATTTAGAGAGTGTTGGGCTGCGTGTAGCCTATAGCACCCGCTTCTCCCACGCTCGCTGTTTAACTGACGCTGGAGCAGATTGTTTATGACAGCTTTCCGGCTGCAAACAGCAGACCGTGTGCTGCAGGACAGCTTGTATTACTGCAGCTCACATCAGCAGCACACACACACACACACACACACACACACTGCAATAATAACAGAACATCTAGAGATCAAAGCTAAATGTTCATACACTCTTACACCCCTGCGAGTTCACATGTACATATATTGTAGAATAGAATACAAATACGTTATCACTTCCACACATTCCTACTGATGTAGCCATCAGTCTTCTCTTTACATCAAGCAGAGCTGGCTGCTCGTACGCCGGAGAGGAAAGGAAAGCGGCGGTTTTACAAGTCTGC
The DNA here is from genome assembly GCA_036324585.1 of Champsocephalus esox. Classification (NCBI taxonomy): domain Eukaryota; kingdom Metazoa; phylum Chordata; class Actinopteri; order Perciformes; family Channichthyidae; genus Champsocephalus; species Champsocephalus esox. Next base: position 9,135,985 of record CM070496.1, on the reverse strand, counting down.
TCTTTTGACTGCTGTCAAAATCTTGTTTTGTAGATGAAAGGATGTGAAATCTGCAACAGTTTGTTTCCCCTGCTTTACATTGCGCAGATAAAAAGCACAGACCTTTAAGGAAGGGTTTAAAAGGAGAGGGTGAAATGTACAAAAGCTCCGTAATTCAAACCATTAGTACATATGGTTCATCGTTTTAGTTTTGGGGAATCTGGAAGAGATGAAAAAAAGACAACACAACCAACATGGGTTGAAAATCCATCTTGGAAATGATAAGGCAGACATTTAATGAGTTCGTACTAAGTGTTGTGTTTCATCAGACTTGTTCGTATTATCTCTCTGTTTAGTTAATATCGTCAAGTCCGCGTCTGCTAACCCTTTTTTGTTGTCTGTCATTTCCTGTTTGACTTTGTTAATCTCTTCTCTCATTTCAGGTAGTTTGACACCGACCTGCCGGTGTGTTAACTGACCTGATTACCTGCCACGCCCTTATTGTTTGCACCTGTAGTCCCTTATGTGTATTTATTCTGCGTTACTGTAACGCCGTTATTTCAACCCAGTCTCACGGCATTTCGTGTTCACTAACACGATTTTTAATCTATTGATTCGTGTTCACCATCACGATTTGCCCCTTTTTTTCGTGTTGCACAGGACGATTTTAAAAGCAATGTATTTCTACTGGTAACGTGTTTCGTGCCCGCAGGCTGCACCACGTCTTTTTCTCTTACTGAAATCTGTATTTTTTCAAATCTTTTTTTCCTTCTAATTTGTTATTCTTTTCAAAATAACACACTGTTATTTACTCACCAATAACACTCAATTATCCTTGCTTTTATTTATTGGTTTAATTCCATAATCTCGGGCTTTTTTGGCGTCCGTCAGGAACTGAATTTCAAAATAAATATAACAGGAAACAGACGTAGGCATTTCGAGCGATTACCCAAGATCCTCAGCTATGGTTTGAAGCTCGTTGATTGGATGTGTTAGCCGCAATGCATGCTGGGATTTAGTGTTTATATTATATGAAATCCGGAAAACATTTTAAAAGTATAAAATAATACTGAATTCCGAGTGCTCTTGCTTTTCTCTTTGAAAGTCATCGCATAACGGCATTGTAATACACGGCTCGGCTGCATTACATATTAAAGATCTGCCGTAGAACTTTCTTTATTTATAGCGCCCTGATGAGAAGACCTTTGGAAAAACTGGAAGAAATGGCGCCGAAACTGAATACTTGACGTGGATCATAAATATATCAACAATTAAACAACATCTTCAATTTCTCTTCACACAATACGTCTCCTTGCAGTATCAACACTAATTCGGCTGACTTTTACATTTGATCTAATTCACAGATAGGTTATATTTACACCATAACGGTGCACAGCTGAGAGAAAAGGACTGTAGTTTTCAAAGATATTACTGATTTTCTTTCAATGTAAGAATGTAAATACTGAGTCTGAAATAGTATAGCAATATGCTGTAAAATGATGTGAAAGCATGAATAAAACTATACATCTTCAGATGTTGTACACTATAATACAAAGTTATTATGGCTGTGTGCACCTTGTGTGCACCTCCTAGTGGTTAAAGCACGTTATTGAATTATTGTACAGAGTACATACTTTCATAGGGGGAAAGTATAAATATAGAAATATAGAATATAAAAAATCAAGAAGATATTATAAGTGATCTCTACAATAAAACAGTTTAGTGCAGGATGTACACAGATATTAATAGGAGGAGGTGCAAAACAGAACAACGGATTAACCTTTATTTAAACATTAAATATTAAATATTAAGCCTGACAAAGTACTTAACGTCTAATATATTGCTTTCCTGCGATGTTAACTATGTTGAAGCACTTATTTTAACTGATATTATACACATTAATTATACTCGTATGTATGTAGATAGAATAAGAAATGTGCAGAATATGACAGTTTAATGGTGGAGGTACACACATATTGATAGATGTCTTGTAATGCATTGTTGAGGAACCTGTGACCCAAGTGTTTCATTCATTGCATAACTACACCGTAGTTGTGTATGATATGTCAATAAATCTTGAAAGGGATGTGCAAAATAGCCATAATATACAGTCTTTAATGAACTATTAGTCGAGAATAACGAGCAATGAATATACTTTATTACTTGTTTCCATTCATGTCAATTGCAGATACATGTTTAGTCTTCTCAAGCACCAACTATCAAATATCTTTCCTGATTGTTGGCACTTGACAATCACCATACCTGAATTTTACTCCGGTGTAACTAAAAGACTTTAGATTTAAGGGTTGTTTATATTTCACATCATTAATCAGAATCTGCAAAGTAACTCAAATAAATGCAGTGGAGTAAAAATACCAGGTTAACCTCTGAATTGTAGTGGAGTAGAATTACAAAGTAGCAATGAGCTGTCATGTGGGTATACGGCATTAATATAATGCTGCGCATTGTGGACACAAGTGATTTTCACCCATTTATTAATTATATGTTTTACATTTGATAATACCAATGTGTTTAATACTGGCAACTTCTAATTGTGGGGAAAACGAAAACGTTCAGTAGAGACGTCCCATAGAACATTTTGCGAAACACAATAGCCAGCATGTGTAGTTCTGGGGGGTGTTCGATTCCAGTTTTGGATAGTCTGGCGTGGTTTCGTTCCATTTCACACAGCTGTTTGACGCTCTGCGTAACCTTACGGGAACTGTAGTCCTAAACGAAAGCTGGGGATTATGGGTAGTGTAGTGTTTTCGGCCATCCTAAACTCAAAAATGTTGACAATCGCAATGATGCTCGAAATGTCCCTTACAGGCCTACGTCTGTTTCCGGTTATTTTTATTTTGAAATTCAGTTCCTGACGGACGCAAAAAAAGCCAGAGATTATGGAATTAAACCAATAAATAAAAGCAAGGATAATTGTGTGTTATTGGTGAGTAAATAACAGTGTGTTATTTTGAAAAGAATAACAAATTAGAAGGAATTTAAAAATACAGATTTCAGTATCCTGAGGCTCTGAGCCCCATTTATTTTCCTCACAGACGGCAACAAAAGTCCGAAATTATACGATTTAAAATAAAAGCAATAACTGTGGCTTGATATTGAGTAAGAACATGTTTTTATGAACCACACAGCTTCCGGTCTTCCACGACCCGACCGGAGAAAAAGACGTGCTGCAGCCTGCAGGCACGAAACACGTTACCGGTAGAAATACATTGCTTTTAAAATCGTCCTGTGCAACACGAAAAAAAGGGGCAAATCGTGATGGTGAACACGAATCAATAGATTAAAAATCGTGTTGGTGAACACGAAATGCCGTGAGACTGGGTTGGTTATTTTTGGCAGTAACTAGTACTCTAACGCATTACTTTTTAAATGCAGTAACTCAGTTACCGTTACAACATGGTGCGTTACTCCATTACTGCGTTAGTTTTTTTATATAGTCAACAGCCAGGTGAACAGAGATGAGAACTGTACTTAAGTACAGCACTTGAGTAAATGTACTAAGATAGATACTTCCTGTGTCACATGCGGAGACGCGCTGTGGGCGTGTTTGTGTTGTTTACTAACAAGACTGTCATGGCGGCGGCGGAGCTCAAGTCTAGTTTCTCCACCTGGAGATATTCTCACGAGTTCACTTTTGTTGAGCACAAAGAAAAGAACGTTTTAGTTAAATGTAAGTTGTGTCCTGGCGGGTCAAAGAGCCTATCTACTGCCCGAACGAGTCATTCAAATCTCTTAAAACATCTGCAGAAACAACATGCTGGGACGAAGCTAGTAGCTAAGACCACAGAGACTCAGCAGACGCCACTCCACCTGCACCTGCACCTGAGCAACAGCGGCTGGATTTTAACCGAGGGACTGCTCGCCAGGGGAAAGTTGATAGAGCCATTGCACGGTATGTTGTAGAACACATGCAGGCTATTGCTACAGTGGAGTCACCCGCTTTGAGGGAGCTAGTTAGCATGATAGCATGTCCGGGCGGCACACGGCATATGGGACGGAAAACTTTTTCCAACTACCTGGAGAAAGAATATACGAACATGTAAAGCCAGCTAATATCGATGCTATCCAGATTGCATATAATGCATGTCAAGTTGATCAACAGATTGTATTGTTCTCCAATGCAATAACAGTACTGAAATGAAGGCTATAAGGGCATTAATATAATGGGAGCCCTTTTTTAAGTAACTAAAACGTTACTTTTCACAGTAACGCATTACTTGTTGGTGTAAGTAATCAGTAAAGTGATGTAACTAGTAATGGTAACTTGTTACTGGTTTTCAGTAACTAGCACAACACTGCTTGTCAGCCAGTTGTTTTCTGAGCTACTAAGTTAGTTTTCTGTGAAGCCTTTTGAGAGTTGGTATGACCTTGCTTATCACCACAAGTCAATCCTTTTCTGAATCATCTTTTGTCTGGAGTCGTGCCTTTGGGTCCTATCATTGTTGTGGGCGCCCCAGTCGTAACACTAAGAAACATTTAAGAGCAAAATCTGGAGCTGATTTATTTTCCCCCAAATAAATTCCCTTTCCTGACCTTTTAAATAAAAACAAAAACTAATCTTGAGTATATGACAAATAGTTTGATTGTACTTATTATTCTTACTTGAGAATAGCACAGATACTCTCTTTAAGCAGGTATTACTCATCATCAAGTCCCCACATTAGGGGGCAGGACCCTACAGGAGGTGCTTTATTATGTAGACAGGGATGCAGGGTATTTTCTAAGGCTAAAATACTTATTATTGATTTATAACTCCCAGTTAATAAAAGGGGATTCATCTGTATCTCATGTGTGAATGCACATCAGCAAATCCAGCCTGCAACCTATCAATCACTTATTCCTGTACACCTCTAATCTCACGGTGCCCTCAATAAAGTACTCGAGGCCACTATCACTCCTTGCCTCCTTGTACTGCTCATCAGGGGCTGACATGTGACAGGTTGAGGGTTGAGGGAATCTCCCTTTCAGGCAGGAGAAAGGAGGAGAGAAACAGTAAGAAGTACAGGTGCATGCAGCCCTGCTCTTGATTCAGCTACATCCAGTTCTCTCTCTGTCCTCGTTTCTCTTTTCCTTTCCGTTCTATTTCCCTCTCAGTTTCCGCAACACTCCCCCTTTCCCTGGATCTCCGTGGCTTTGTATTTCTCGCTGCATTTCTCTTGTTGTGTCAGTGTGACAGCAGCAGATGCAAGGCCGCTCCCGCCGGCAGTGTGGATAAAACAGTTGACTCTGCGCTGGCAGGCACAGTGAGAGCGCTGGCTGAAAGCAGGACCCTTTCCTTTGTAGGAGAGTGTGTGCTAGTGTAAGGTGTGCAACTGTGTGTGTGTGTGTGTGTGAGAGTGTGTAAAAGCTGGAGGAAAGATCTTCTCATGCGGCGCTCTCCTGTGACATCATAGTGTCAGAGTCGGTGCCCACTGATTGGAGGTATTTTGTTTGTGGGCTGCTTTGTTTTGCAGGCCTGGGTGCATTTATCATGTGTACAAAGCAGTGTCCAAGCTATATCGGATCGTTTCGGCTGACCTACAGTACTCATTACGTTATAAAACAATCCTGACTGAGACGCCATTATTCCCTTCAATGTTTCTCTGTATCTATTTTCTTTATCCACAAACACACTGATGCAAAAAAGTACACGTCACATGCCTTGTCCTCCTGTATGAACCTAACCTTTGGCGGTGTGTGCTTTTCTGAGACTTTCTCAGTTCCCCGGAGCAGTGGGAAAAAATGTCAGTCTTGCTTCACACATATTGGATATTGAGTTCTTCCTTTCAGAGGTAAAAGCGCATCTTCTTCTGTGCTGTAATAGCTGTCAAAATGGGCATGGAGAATTTCATTACTGAGTTAGAAAAATGTCTTGGACTTGGATTTTGTAAACTTAAAAAAAAAGGCATAGCTGTGAGTATCAGCTCTTGAGGTGAGGAATGTAGATAATGAACACACAAGGTCCGGCTAAATCCAGCTCAGCACTCCTGCATTATATGTATCCTTTGTGCCCAATATGCTGTGCTGCCTAATGAGTGATGAGTGGGAGCTTTTCTTTCTCCCCTGTGACAGTGTAAGGTCAGGGATAATGTTCACTCTGTGGGCGTTTTGAATCCCTGGTGATGAGTAGAATGGGGATTAATGGCCTATAAAAAACACATTTAACTTGCAATTTAACGATCCGAGTACAAATAATTTTTTTATTTGATTGTTTTCGTGTCTTCTTAAAGGTGGGGGAGGTACGTTTGAGAAACCGGCTCGAAACATACTTTTAGTTATATTCATGGAATGCTCTTAACATCCCGATAGCAATGAATATCTGAAGTGCTTTGACAACAAATCCATAAAAAAAGTCATCTGTGGAAGCCGTGGTACTGTAAAAAGCACGACCAATCATCTGAGCCGGCTAAAGTAACTGGATGGCCTACCTGCCTGTCAGCCTTCCATCTGGGCACAAACTTATCTCGTGCCCTCATTGGTCATGTGCGCGTCCGTGTGTGTTGGAGGAGGGGCTCTGTAAGGAAGAGGCAGATTTTTTCCGGCTGTGTATTTTCAAATTCTAGCGCACTCGAGCTGGTTTCTCAAAATTACCTATCCCACCTTTAACTGCTTTAACCATTAGGTTTTCATCTGTATTCATGCAAGTGTTTCTTCAACAGTAGTTAAGGTAACCTCAGTGTGGTGCTAAATTATACACTGCATATACTTGAAGATATTTGAAACCTGTACATATGGGCTCTCCAACATATCAGTGTTTGGCAGACATGCACACAAATCTGTACCATTCAACATACAGATAATGTAAATAGGATAAACTCAAGTGTGAAATCTCATGTGCTGAAAAATGCCTAAATTATGGATAGGAACATATGTTGCTGCCACCTTCTAAGCATGCTGACAGCTGCTGGGTTCACGCCAGATATGCTACAGAAACATTTCATGTTTCGCACCTAAAAAAAAGTCTATCTTAAGCTTTATCTTAAGAATATGCACTGGTGTCTTACCATGAGTCAAAGACTAATGAAGGTATGACGTTGGTATCTGTACGTTATATACAATTTGTTTTAAGTAAGATCATTTATCACAATAACAAAGAAAACCCATGTGTCGATGATGACCCTCACCATAACCCTTTCTGGGGACATCTCATTAGGCGCCACAGTATTTGGATCTTACGGTAAAGTGTTGTGAGAAATGCTTTGTTTTCAATTAACGAGATCTAGGATGTGACCTTTCTACTCAGACTTTCCCCTGATGTTTTCTGGCAAACTACCAAATACACTGAGGCTGAGTGAGGCTTTAAAAAAGATAGATGGCCATACACACTCCTTAATCTGACTTGAAGATGCTGTTCCTGCATTACACATCGACACGAATCAATCCTAAAGTGATGGATGAATGTTTTACAATGCACTCTATATCAGAATCCATTCTCACTGTAGTATCTCGTTCAGAAGCTAATTCCGGCACTATAGGGTTGTGCAGTATTTTGTTTGTGTTGTTGACTGGCTACGGAAAAAGGAACGTGTTTATTTCCACTGTTTTATATGTGCATGAAATGTGTGGCTACAAATTGTACGACAAGTTGACTGTGGAGAACAAAGGGAACAAGGCCTGTAATCAATTGGCAGTCGAGAAAACCCAAAACACTGGATGTCATTGTCTCAGTGCAAATGAGAGTGAATACATACGTGAATGTACAGGATACAAAGGGCACAGAAAGAAAGATAAAGAGAGAGGGGATGACAGAATCAGAACTTTTATGAAGTCTCTATAATCTTTAAACAGATTGCGAAACCAAACTTAAAAGAGCGAAGGAATTTGAAGAAAGGTAGGAAGATATAACAGATGAGTTAACTATTCCACAGGCAGCAACAAAAGGATAGGAACGATCACGCTTATCTGGGTCTGTACAAAGGACAAAATTAATTGGACGGAAGATCAAAGGGGTTTGAAGGTGGAAAAGGAGCCGAGAGGAATGAACCTTGTGATAGTCGGTAACGGAAGGGCACGGAGGAAGAACAGCCCGCACTTCTTCAGATCCTTCTTTCAGGAGTGAAACTACATCATAAAATGAACATGTCTTCAACGTGAGTGATCCGAAGGAACATGGGATCATTTGTGTTAAAGGAGATTTAAAACAGACACATGAGTAAAGGCTTCGGTCGGCCTGAGGAGAGCTGAGGGAAAGGGACGTTTGGGGCTCTCTGCTGGAACTGCTACCCCCGAGACCCGACCACGGATAAGCGGGAGAAGATGGATGGATGGGTGGGTGGATGGATGGATGGATGGATGGATGGATGGGTGGGTGGGTAGGTGGATGGATGGATGGATGGATGGATGGATGGATGGATGGATGGATGGATGGATGGATGGATAGATGGATGGATGGGTGGATGGATGGATGGATGGATGGATGGATGGACATCTTACTTCTTCCTTCTCTCTGTCTATACCCTGTGTACTCTCATGTTCCGATTAACCCAGCTTCCCCAAATGTCTTTCCTTTTGGTGTCTATATACGCTGGGATCCGGAGTCATGGATGATCCTGCGGTCTTGTGTCCTGGATCGCGAGCGCTGGATCTTGAGTCGTGGCTGTGGTCCTGGATCATAGGTCCTGGATGGATATCCTCGTGGATTCATCTTCCTATTACACACACATGCATTTCCAAACATTTGGACTACCTATGTTGCAAATGTATTATCTTTTCAATTTACACACGGCATCTATTGCACGTCTGTCCGTCCTGGGAGAGGGATCCCTCCTCTGTTGCTCTCCCTGAGGTTTCTCCCATGTTCCCTTTAAACTGGGTTTTCTTTGGAAGTTTTTTCCTTGTTCGATGTGAGGGTCTAAGGACAGAGGGTCTGAGGACAGAGGGTCTAAGGACAGAGGGTCTAAGGACAGAGGGTGTCGTATTGTCATACTGATATTCTGTACACACTGTGAAGACCACTGAGACAAATGTAACATTTGTGATATTGGGCTATATAAATAAACATTGATTGATTGATTGATTGATTGATGGGTGGGTGGGTGGGTGGGTGGATGGATGGATGGATGGATGGATGGATGGGTGGGTGGGTGGATGGATGGATGGATGGATGGATGGACGGACATCATCAGAATGTTAAACATGGAAGTTGAAATAAAGACAATAAATGAATGTTTGTCATATTTCTTCTCATTTTGGTTTAGTGCACGTACTTGACTATTTGCATGTAAATGTATTTGTTGTGTTTGAAGTACAACTGAAATGTGTGTTGCCACAGTAGTTTGCAACGTGCTGCAGATTTCACAAGGAAGTTGGTACTGTTGTTTACATGTATGACTCGGTGGGTTACGCAGCTACACCATCAATTGATTTTGTGCAACACAACATGCATGGATACGAGTAAATCATCCCTCCCTTGTGGGGGTCCGGGCTAATGATTGGACTGGTGGGAATGGAAATCATTTAAAAACGAGAAAAATATGGTTCTCAGGGGAGAAGTCATATTCAATAATCCAACACACTGTGATTTCATAATAATTATGTTATTCAGAGAAAGAACCCATGCTTTGAAACGTTGGATACGGTTTGCTATGTTTTCAAAGATACCTGCTATGTTTCTGTTTTACCAATATTGTGTTAAGGGAGTATTCGGGGTATTTTGCACCATCTCACACTATAACACTACTAATTGCATTACTAACTAATGACCGAACTGAAGAGTGCCATACCTACAAATGGCCAAACCATTGCCTCGATACTTGGCTGGAAATCATCAAATGCTTTTGTAACAAATCAATGAATATCTTGGCTCAAATGTTCCTTGCAAAACTTTTCGAAATCACTGACTCTTTCTTCTAAATCACTTCAGTGAAGAAAGGCATAATGGGAATAATCGGCCTATTTCAAACATGCCCCAAACCAATGAGGGGGCTTTAATAAAACTACCACCAAACAATTTCTCCCCATGACTGCCTCTCTATCCTTTGGCTCGACAGTTAACATGAAATGCTGCACCTTTGGAGACACACACACACACACACACTCGACCACACACACACACACCACACACACACCACACACACACACACACACACACACACACACACACCACACACACACACACACACACTCACCCACACTCACACAACACACACTACACGTTTATTTATTGCACATGCTGACTCCACACCCTCTGCCTTCCTTTCCACCTGCCACTCGTTATTGACAGAAAAGACTCTCTCCTCCTGCCTATTGTGTGTTGTATCCCTCCTCACCAGCAGAACGGGTGACTCATGTAATAGTTCGTATGGGTTGTTAATACAAGAAGTTGGACGAGGACAGCTATTGTGCAAACACATTGTGGGATGCAGACGGTACATTCACTTGTGTTTATTTTGCCACAATGTCTGCCACTCTCCCCCGGCGCCATAACTGATGGAGCACAATCCCCGTCACTAAAGCCAAGCCCCCGGGCATGTTCGGGAGCAACTTTGAAAAGAGACACACTGAGCTTCTCATATTTTACTTTAGTTCCTTTCATGCTGAGCCTAAATCCTCCGAATAGTACTCCATCTGCTTGGTTTCTTTCGCATCGGAAATTGCGAAGTTTCTCTTTTCTACTCTTTAACTTTGTATATCTTGCCTCCTGGCTGGTTCTTTCAAGGTATAAGTAAAGGTAACCTGTTTGTTTTTGCGTGTCATGCAGACATATATCCATGTTTGCAATAAATAACCTTGTCTTTGTCTCTACTCATGTTTCAGCATTGCAGTGTCAATTCCCTCCTTTCATCTTTAGAAACATTAACATCCGCAATCAATTACAATTCCTGTTGTATTCCTCCTTTAGTATTGTTATGGATTTAGTGTCATGAATAGTTTCTTCCACCTCAACACACCTTTGATTGTACTCAGATGTACTTATACATATATACACATTCAGATACATTCTGAAAAATTAAGCTGTGATCACAATCAATTACTTCACGTTTAATCCGACTCTTCCGACACATACATCCGCTCAAAATATTCACCTCTTGCTTTAGGTGATGTATTGTTTTAGCATTTCTCCCCCACCTCCATTTGGCTTAGCTGTGCATTATTGTAATAGCATTGCCCTTAGAAAGAGGTGCTTTCAATTCCACTCGTGTGCGGGGAAAGCAAAGGTTACATTTCCTTTGTCAGTTGTTGTTCCTTAAGTGAGACTTAAAAGATAATAAGTGCTGAAAAGTTAGAACTTCCTGCCCATGCTTGCAGATGAACGCAGGCAGAAGGGAAATACGGCTGCAATAACCTGCCACTGTGGATCAGAAGGCTTACAGCTCGACTTTGACTCTCCGTCATTATGTCCACAGGCTTCTGTCTTTCTCGCCGAGCTGTCTTTTTTGGGTTGCCTTTCCGCCTCGTTTATTTTGTCTGTATGGAAAGTACTTTAAGAGCCTGCGGTCGAGTCATCCCACTCCGATAACAACTCCAGCGTACTCCTCAAACTCTGGACTTTTTCTGAAGTTTCAAAGTGGCTGATATGTGAAAGTGTGTCTAAACATTCACCGCATATACATGTACCAACAGAGGGGAAGTGCCGTGTGTGTGTGTGTGTGTGTACTAGCATTACTATACTTGTGGGGACCTACATCTGTTTATATAGTCACATGTGGGGACTCGCCTCCCTTATGGGGACAAATTGGAGGTCCCCATAAGGGGGATCAATAATTTTAGGGTGAAGACTTGGTTAGGTTTAGGGTAAGGGTAAGGGTTAAGGGTTAGGCATGTGTTGGTTATGGTTAAGGTTAGGATAAGTCTTTAGGAAATGCATGTAAGTCACTGTAATGTCCCCTGAAGTGATGCATACATGGTGTGTGTGTGTGTGGTGTGTGTGGTGTGTGTGTGTGGTGTGTGTGGGTGTGTGTGTGTGTGTGTGTCCCGCCCCCCCCCCGCTGTTCCTCAGTAATGGATAGCATGTGGTAATAACAGTGATCTATCACCGCGATGGCTTGGCACTGCAAACCACAGTGAGAGCAGAAGCTGCAGCAGCATGGGACAGAAGAAATGACAGAGCTGATAACAATGGAAAACTATGAGCCGAGGCACAGAAGGGGGACGCACTTCCTGTTCCTCTCCTCAAGAGGATACAGACACTCGTTATGATTACAGACACTATAAACGTCCTTCTCAAATGAAAGAGTTCGGATATTCGAGTGTCATGACTTTGATGTTATTATATACACCTTTCTCAACAAGGGAGAACTTTGTCAAGGTTTTGTTCCGGAGACCAGTGCCTTTATTTAAGTGATAGTGCTGAAAGTGGGAGACAATAGTCCGAGGACGGGTTTCAGACCTGAGCCCGCATCTCAACTCGAATTCTGGTCCCCTGCACAGGAAGATAGCTCGAGTACACAAGCTCCGCCGAATGAGCTGTAGGGGGCCGAACAAGGCAGAACTTCCACGCGCACACCAAAGTTGTCATTTTGCAATATACGCACACTCTGTTCCAGGAAACACTAAATGCCACGGCTCCACAGAAGAGGTGAGTCAGACATGTCCGTACTAACAGCAGGTCAGACAGGACTGGAAAGTGTAGAAGATTAGAACTAGAAAGCTGGACTTTAGGAGGAAGCGGTGTTGTTGTTGTTGTTTTCCATGGGAGCTCTACTTTTTTCTGCATTCAAAGACATTGTTGCTATGCTAGTGAAGAAAATGTCTTTGAATAAGAAAACAAACCCAAAGACCATGCGTAATTGTTTCAGCGTGACCTGATGAACAGAGATGCTGAACGAGAGATTGCATGGGGTTACAGAGGATGGAGGACCAGACCTTATGTCATGACTAAATGCTCTCATACCAGGAATTTGCATCCTGTTCTCACAATGCTTTTGTATTTTAGCCATAATCAGCTACGTATGAATGCAGTGCCGTTCTTTCAAATGCAACAAAGCCGAATACAGGATGTATCCTTTCAAAGAAAATATGTTGTGGAAACTTCTGATCCATACTCAGAACATGAACAAAAGCAAAAGCAGAGAATATGGCTCACACAGCAAAAGACTATTATGTACTGAAATGAAATATGGTTTATAATGAAAGCTGTCATGTTTGTGTTGATACTATTAAAATAGCATGCCTGGCATCAGACCACAAGGGTTAAATGGATCTGTTCCAATATGAAATCAGTGCCGGCCAGAGCACAAAAACATGAATGGAAAAAACTGGGCTTGTATTGCACTTTTTTATGATGGCATCTTGTTTATTCTTCCGGATCACACCGATAAGAATGTGCTCTTATTATGAGTAATACAGCCTGGTTTGTTATTTCCTTGTTGATTCACTGATGACATAAATGCTGTGTATAATCAACGCGACACCTACATCACGAAACAATACCGCTGCAAGAGAGCGACGGCAAATGCATTGTGTTCCCTCGAGCTGACCTCTGCTTTCCAAATAAACTGAAACAGAAAACAAAAGATACATAGATCATTTCCATCTCACCCACTGGGTATAAGTATGCAAAAAGCAAGGGGCGCTTTTTGGTTTACCTTGAAGCATACAGGTATCCATTAAAGCCACACTTGTTTACTTCCTAAAAGCATTTATCTGACAAAGAAAACTCCCTTCATCCGTTGTGTCCCTGAGGTCTTCATACAGGCGAGAACAGAACCTCTCTCCATCTCTCACCACACACTAGCTCGCCCTCGCTTCATTTTCTATTTCCCCCCACATCTGTCTTCGCTGCCTTCATATTCTCTCACATGCGCCATCTCTCAGTGCGCACCTTCCTCTCCCTGAGTCTATCACCTCTCTTCTTTTCTGTCACAGCCCTGTCGTCACCCCACAGCTCCAGACTTTATCACATGCTCAACGGCTCGTTTTGTGACATCACTGCTTCCCGGTGTTGTTCCTCTCCACCGACTGTACCGACTGTACCGACTGTACCGACTGTACCGACTGTACCGACTGTACCGACTGTACCGACTGTACCCAGAGACACAACATATCCATCTGAACTAAATGTGAAGTCGCTATAGTCAAACAAGAGGTGGTTGCATTCTCTCTGACGGCAGACACAATGACTGTTTAAAGGTCACCTATTCTGCACAATCCTCTTCTTCATGTCTCTTCTACATCAACATGTGTCCCCTCTTCTTCATGTTTCTTCTACATCAACATGTGTCCCCTCTTCATGTCTCTTCTACATCAACATGTGTCCCCTCTTCTTCATGTCTCTTCTTCATCAACATGTGTCCCCTCTTCTCCATGTCTCTTCTACATCAACATGTGTCCCCTCTTCTCCATGTCTCTTCTACATCAACATGTGTCCCCTCTTCTCCATGTCTCTTCTACATCAACATGTGTCCCCTCTTCTTCATGTCTCTTCTACATCAACATGTGTCCTCTCTTCTTCATGTCTCTCCTACATCAACATGTGTCCCCTCTTCTTCAAGTCTCTCCTACATCAACATGTGTCCCCTCTTCTTCATGTCTCTTCTACATCAACATGTGTCCCCTCTTCTTCATGTCTCTTCTTCATCAACATGTGTCCCCTCTTCTCCATGTCTCTTCTTCATCAACATGTGTCCCCTCTTCTCCATGTCTCTTCTACATCAACATGTGTCCCCTCTTCTTCATGTCTCTTCTACATCAACATGTGTCCCCTCTTCTCCATGTCTCTTCTACATCAGCATGTGTCCCCTCTTCTCCATGTCTCTTCTACATCAACATGTGTCCCCTCTTCTCCATGTCTCTTCTACATCAACATGTGTCCCCTCTTCTTCATGTCTCTTCTACATCAACATGTGTCCCCTCTTCTCCATGTCTCTTCTACATCAACATGTGTCCCCTCTTCTTCAAGTCTCTCCTACATCAACATGTGTCCCCTCTTCTTCATGTCTCTTCTACATCAACATGTGTCCCCTCTTCTTCAAGTCTCTCCTACATCAACATGTGTCCCCTCTTCTTCATGTCTCTTCTACATCAACATGTGTCCCCTCTTCTTCATGTCTCTTCTACATCAATATGTGTCCCCTCTTCTTCACGTCTCTTCTACATCAACATGTGTCCCCTCTTTTTCATGTCTCTTCTACATCAACATGTGTCCCCTCTTTTTCATGTCTCTTCTACATCAACATGTGTCCCCTCTTCTTCATGTCTCTTCTACATCAACATGTGTCCCCTCTTCTTCATATCTCTTCTACATCAACATGTGTCCCCTCTTCTTCATCAACATGTGTCCCCTCTTCTTCAAGTCTCTCCTACATCAACATGTGTCCCCTCTTCTTCATGTCTCTTCTAGATCAACATGTGTCCCCTCTTCTTCATGTCTCTTCTACATCAATATGTGTCCCCTCTTCTTCACGTCTCTTCTACATCAACATGTGTCCCCTCTTTTTCATGTCTCTTCTACATCAACATGTGTCCCCTCTTCTTCATGTCTCTTCTACATCAACATGTGTCCCCTCTTCTTCATATCTCTTCTACATCAACATGTGTCCCCTCTTCTTCATCAACATGTGTCCCCTCTTCTTCAAGTCTCTCCTACATCAACATGTGTCCCCTCTTCTTCATGTCTCTTCTACATCAACATGTGTCCCCTCTTCTTCATGTCTCTTCTACATCAATATGTGTCCCCTCTTCTTCACGTCTCTTCTACATCAACATGTGTCCCCTCTTTTTCACGTCTCTTCTACATCAACATGTGTCCCCTCTTCTTTATGTCTCTTCTACATCAACATGTGTCCCCTCTTCTCCATGTCTCTTCTACATCAACATGTGTCCCCTCTTCGTCATGTCTCTTCTACATCAACATGTGTCCCCTCTTCTTCATGTCTCTTCAACATCAACATATGTCTCCTCTTCTTCACGTCTCTTCTACATCAACATGTGTCCCCTCTTCTTCACGTCTCTTCTACATCAACATGTGTCCCCTTTTCTTCACGTCTCTTCTACATCAACATGTGTCCCCTCTTCTTCACGTCTCTTCTACATCAACATGTGTCCCCTCTTCTTCACGTCTCTTCTACATCAACATGTGTCCCCTCTGTGTAAAGAGACTCTGAAAGTTTCAGGAAAAAAGATTCTCTCTCTTTTTGTCCTGATCCATTTATATAAAAAAATAATCTGATCAGATTTTGGGCACTTTATGATGTCATCACGATGTGTTGTCTTGTGTCACCATTAGCCAATCAGCAACCAAGGTACCCCCCCCCCTTATCACCTGAATCTCCTCCGAGAGCACCATTGAGTTATTTGTAACCAAATGTCTCTCAGAGGGGCGTGGGGAGGGGCTTCTTATTTTCATCTGAAGTAACGGAGAGAGAATCAGCACTTTGGAAACAGGGCTGAAACAGAGGGGATTATGGGTAATGCTGCAATGATCTGATTGGTGTTTCAGCCAATCAGAGACATGTTTTGTATATATCTGAGACCTGTGATATAGTGATGGAAAACAGTATAATAGGGGACCTTTAAGCGGCTAAGTCCATTCATAATTATAATCATTCATTATGTGCGCTATCATCGGTCTAGCTGGTGATTCATTTTCATTTTCCACGTCCTCCACGCCATTGTGTTTGAGAACAATGACAGACATATTTTTGTGATAACGCTGCTTTTTTAACCGGCTGTGCTGTGAATGGCACGGAGCACTTCACTCATCATTTGTTTCCAGCCGGCTGATGTTGTGTTTTATTCTGTTCTCCAGATTCCGTCGCAGGCAGCGTTTCTTCACAGAGGGTGGCGTGAGCACTTACAGCTCGGGATGGCTGCAGCACTGATTGTGTCGCTGCCGTGTTATTTCTCTTTCAAGCGTACATTTCGAGGCTCAGGTGTCTGAGCAATTAAAGTTAACTCTGGAGCCGGAGAGACCCATCACGTATATGGAGACTGTTTTAGCTTGGCTCACAGAGATGATGATGGACTGCTGTTTCCTTTCAAATAAGCGTTATATAGTTGTAGAGTCATTGCTAGAGTTGGTGTATGGTTCATATAGTTTATATCGGAAATCGTTTTTTAACATTACATTGCTCCAGTAGCCGATCGATAGAGTATATAAGCGCAACGAAACACAAGCCTTCACACATGTCTTGAAGAAACTGTATTTCCTGAGCTTGAGTTAGAGCGGACACATGTTGACCCTAACCCTAACCCATGATGCTAAGCTAGAGCATGCGCCGACAATGCCTCTAGTGCGCGTGCCTTTTCTTGGATCTCTGTATAACTATGAAGTCGTTGGGCGACATGGGGAGATCTGGTGGCCATTACACAACCCTAACCCTAACCCTACAGTACACTGCAATCTACAGGTCAACGAGAGCCAAGTCTGAGGTCAACCGGAAGCTTGGAGCGCAACACATAACTGTGATAAACTATTGGGCTGACTTAAATGAATATGCAATAGCCTTAATATAATTTTCAGACGAAGTCCCTGCTTCATAAGAATCTTTTTTACATCAGTAATGTTGGCATGTCTATGAAGAAAGAGCATCTTAATGAGATTACCGACGGATGCGCGTTGAGGTGTTGTCAGCACCCTGCTATTCTTCAGCCTCAGTGCTATCGTGGCACACTGGTGTGAAATGGAGCCAACGTTAATGATATTAGTTACACCTGTGCTCTTGGAATACCTGCTGGGAAACGGATCGACGGTATTCCCTTGGCCCCGTTGAACTCTGTCGTAAAAGTGTTAAGAACACACTCGCCAGCCAACGCTATAATGGCTTTAAGTACTCGACTATACATGCAGATTGGATTCTCCGCATGGCTGGAAGGGCGACATGGTGACACAACCCTTCATCGGAAGACATCTTAACTTTAACACAATGATACAAAAGGACACAACTTGCACGCAGCACATGCCTCTGTAGATGCTAATGCAAGTCATTCACACTGAAAAAAAGGTATACATATAATTAACCAAGTTAAATGCTTTTCGGCAAACTAAATATACGCACAGTAGACTGTTTAAATATGTATGAAGCATGTCCTTATTTCCAGCCACGGCGCAGCAGACTGAAGAAGTGAAATCCATGATTTAAAGCTTCATTCAATAATGACCGTACACTTTTACTTTTAATGAGCCTTCTGGACCCGAGAGCTTGTTTTGGTGGTGACGAAGTTACAGTTATAGGGACGTTTTATGGGCCTGCCATCACTGACCCCCTCCATTAGTTCCTGGGTAAAGCCCGGGGGAAAGGGACGTGGCAATAGATCGTCCAGAAAATGTTTATTTAGAGGCTAGCAGGCTGATCTAATTATCCCTTTAATTATGTAGTAAAACTGCTCAATGTCAGGACAAAGTTCTCAATGTAACTAACTGGACGATGGCGAAGTGAATTGCTCATCATAGTGGGGATGCCGACATTTATTCAGGTTATCCTTGTGGCCTTGTCTCTTTCGACTCCCCAAAGAAGAAAGTGACCTTCCCTCTCCAGTCATAAATGCAGAGTCACTCCCTACTTTGCCACAGAGGCTGCGATCTCATCTTTCTCTGGAATAACCTTGCCGCTTTTACCCTTTTAATCATGTTCCCTCTAATAACTGTGACGGCAATATATAAATATTTCAACTTAGATATTATTCATACTTCTTACACTCATACTTTCTCCAAGTTGCTATCACTCAGAGGTTCCTGCGTGAAGTGTGCACATTGTTCCAAAGGTCAGTCTCTCTCTGGATCAACATGAAGGCGTTGTCCTCTGCAGGCGGTTCAAAAGCAGACAGGCCACTTTAGATTGTGATGCCCTCAGCAAAAGCGGCTGTGACATAAACAAAGTCAAAAGGTCTATTTACATATTACGTGAGTGAAGAATACACTTTGTCCTTTCCAGTTACCCTAAAGACGGATTGAATGGATAGCTATACAGACAATGTGAAATCAGCTTCCATCGTTGAAGCAGCTCTCAGTAACATATAATCAAAAGTGACATTTTGATGTTTCAACAACAAATAAAGACTTTAGTGGCAATGCAAGACCAGAGGGATTGTTTGTTCTTCTTTACTGTAGTAAAAACTTTACAAGTCAGAGGTGTGTGTACCAGAGTGCAGAGCTTCTCTCACAGAAAAAGCTCCCTTTTCAGAGTGAAATGTCACCACAGAGACACATGTGTTGCTTTTAAAGTATTGCGACAGACTGCGATATCGTGGAGAAGTAACCTTGCTGGTGATGTGCTTCAATTAGATGGATGGAAAAACCTTTTAACACAAACAGTACGAGTGGCATTGAAGCAAATTCAAAAGATATTAAGTCATATTTACCTTCCTGCATTTAGTCATATGCCAGTCCTCGTTATGATGACATGTCACTTGTTACACGCTTTTATCCAAAGCGACTACCGTACTTTTCGGACTATAAAGCGCACCTGCATATAAGCCGCAGCAGCTAAATTGTCCGTCTGTCTTGCTCTCGTTCTGTCTCTCGGTTCCACTTTTACTTTGGCGCGCTACCTGTCTCACTCTTTAAGCCCGCCGCTTAAAGGTGGCGGGCGCGGACCGGTCATAGAGCCCATAGCGTTAAAGTTGCTTAATTTTACCTGTAAAATCCATAGATGTAGGAGGTTCCCTAGTGGCCGTTAGCTGTACAAAAAGAATGGGGGAAAAAGTTGCGGCTTATAGTCCGAAAAGTACGGTACATACTCAATACTGTGGGCAATCTGTGGGCAAGTGTCTCAGGGACACAACGACATGCTGACTGCAGTGGGGTTTGAACCTGTGACCCCCTGATCCCAACACCAAGGCTTTAAACACTGCGCCACACGCCTCCGTTATGAGAAGTTATTTCCACATGTTGGTGGTGTGACAACTCAGGATGCCTCGCAAATGTACATATAATACAGTATATACTGCATACACATGATGTTCGGGTCAGCTTTTATGAGTAAAACAGACTATTCTATCCCAGGACACGACCAGAATTGCATCTTCAATTCTTTGCCCTCGGCCTGTTCTGATGTTCTTTAATTGTTTCGTAATCTTTAATTTAAATCAAAGCCATCTGCCGTCCTTTAAAGCACTGCCTCATTGTGCAATATCTTCTCCTTGGCAACTGTTTTTCTCTCCTAGCCCGATTTGATCTCTCCTTTTCTCTGTCCCTTGTTTCTTCTCTTTATTCTCTCTGCTAATTGGTAATGATAGCAACAGCCGTGAGCAGACTTTTCCAATGACAGAGCTAATGAGAGGACTGCTGCAGCGATAGCACGTTGTTGTATTTGCATTACGTGTTCACGTCTTGAGCATGTTCAGCCTTTTCCCACTCACTGTCTCCTAGTTTTCCTCCTCCCTTCCTCTGTCCTTCAAACTCCAGCAAGGTGAGTGTCGCCTGAGGAACACGGTGACCTTCACCAGCTGTACTCCTCATCTCTCTTCCTGTCTCACACCCATACTTGCCAACCCTCCCGATTTTCGCGGGAGACTCCCGATTTCACTGCCCTCTCCCGGTTTCCTCCCGGGGTCATAGTTCTCCCGCATTTCTCCCGATTTCTGACAAAATCAGATTTACTCAGGACTGTTTCCACTCGGACTTTAATACAGCTACACCATTGTTTGGTTTCCATGGTAGCGCGTCTCTTTAGTAGCGTGCAACTGAAAGTCTGAGAGGGTGAGGGAGATAGTCACAGAAAACTGAACAAGAATCGACAACTCGACCCTCTGCTCACTCCTTTCCTGGTACAGGTCCAGTCCACACATACGCTCCATCAAGGATGGTGCTACAGGCAGCAAAGCAGTGCACTTACAACTACAAAGCATGTTAATGTTGATCTAATACAGCTCCGGCGATCCACTAGCACCCCCCCCCCGCGGTGGCTTTGGAAATACTCCCGATTTCTGAGGTCTCAAGGTTGGCAAGTATGCTCACACCTCTAATCTCTTCAACTATACTTCCTCTTTCCTCTCCACTCTCCTTCAGTCTGTCATTCCCTCCCTCGCCTCCTCATCTCTAAGTCACCCTTCCACCAGCTGCTGGTGTCTCCTAATAGCTGTCATGTTGATATGGACGGACCAGGTACCTTTCTTCTCACACCTTGCAAATGTGGCTCATTAAAGTGGAGGGTGGGGAGGGTGACAGGAACCTGCATCAAGCTGTTCCTTTTGCCTCCGCTTCCACTAATGAGCTGCTGACAAGCCGATGCCCCCTACAAGGTGGTCATAAATGTATAATGGCATTAAGGAGCGCTTGATGGCGACAAGCTCAAGGTGTTTCACGGTACATGGTGGACATAAGTTGCGACAAAGCTGTGAATACATTTAGTAACTTGAGGAAGTTGACTCGGAGCCAAGGGGTTCCATGTGGGCACAAATGAAACGGACACATGCTGCCCAACTGACAGCAGTGCCACTATCCCATTGACAGGTGGAGAGAAGTGTGTGTAAAATGAAGCAATCTCCACTTGGACAGATGTGACGAGCACATACAAAAGCATGAACAAAAAAAAACATTTAGGGCCACCTGTGCCTCTCCTTTCTGCCAATTTTGGAAAGAAACTTGCCATTCAGGTTGGAACATTTGAGAAAGATAATAGAGCACCGACAAAAGCAATATGCAGACACACAAAGGCCGATGCACATCCTGGAACCACGGCGTAATAACGGCGTGACCATTGTGTGATTGTAGAATTTATAATTACTCAGGTTCATAAAAAGGTTGCACTAATACAACCATAGCAACGGTGACAAATTAACCAGAATACATGATGAATAGAGGCAAGAAGAGAGACAGGAAAGAGTGTGAGAAGAGAGAGAAGGAGCTTGTTCGAAATGTGCCTAAAACTCCCACGTCTCCACACCGAAAAGAAAGACGACCAAACAACACACAACAAACAATAATAATCTGCCACATAGCCGTCCGATGTAAGAGTAATAAGTTATTTCATTTCCTCTTTCCTGATGCCACATCAATGCAGGCAGCAGAATGAATGTGCGTGGAGATTTGATTGGACGGGTGCCACTAAGCAGATACACAAACGGTAGCTTTAGGCCAAATCAAAACATAATCGGGTTAAAGCCATCGAAACCCCGTTGAATGTGGATTTAACAAAGCTTGTCATAAGCAATCGTACTGATGTACTCTGTTATTTAGCCCGTAAAGACAAAATAATATGGCCGTCATGTTCTATCCAGACACAGTTTCAAAAACATGTTCGTCAAACAGTCAAAGCCAGTTTAGGGTTTAGACTGGTGATGGAAACAAATGTGATATCATCAGGGGAGTAAACGTCCATACAGAGATACAGAAACAAATAAAGACAAGATCACACACACACACACAACACACACACACACACACACACACACACTACTTCAGGGGACATTACATTGACTTACATGCATTTCCTGGATCCTAACCTTAACCATAACCAGCACATGCCTAACCCTTACCCTAAACCTAACCAAGTCTTCACCCTAAAATGAATGATCCCCCTTATGGGGACCTCCATTTTGTCCCCATAAGGGAGGCCAGTCCCCACACGTGACTGTGTAAACAGACTTAGGTCCCCACAAGGATGGTAATGCAAGGCGCCACACACACACACACACACACACACACACACACACACACACACACACACACACATAAGACTTACCTATAGACGTCAGTGGAGGATTTGCATGCAGAGAAATAGAGATTTATGTTAGAATAAAATGCCACAAACACGAACTATGACATTAATCTGAACACATTACACATCAGGATCAGCCATTAATCATAATTCTGTCACTTAATTACAGTAATTCCATATGTCTCGGGTATTCATATCCACATGTGTCTTCCACGCATCTGAACACGTTGACATCAATTGCAGGAAAGTACTTTAAAATAACATTAGTTTCTCCCCAAAGTTTGTATTTCACATAATTGATTATACAAAGAACTAGAACATTGTACAATGATATGAAAATGCTGAGTCTTAACATCCCAGCTCCACGTTCAGTCCGACAGGTGCTCAGAGAAGAACAAGCTATTAAATGCAATGCCAGCGTATTCCGTTAGATGCGGCTGAAGGGTTACAAAAGATTTAGTCAGAAACAGGGTTTATTCATAGACGCTGTAGAGATCTTTTAAATATTCACTACCACAGCTGTTATAACACCTAAATGAAGAATTACAAAAGTGGAGTTCATCTGATCACATGATGGTAATCGCAGTGTGTGTAAGAATAAATACATTCATAGAGAGTGCATCTCAGTGTTGCTTTGAATAAGGACAAGCTCTGCAGTGTTAGAAGATCTCAGTGGATGTTCCAACATGTTCTCCACAATCTTGGCTTACTCAAGTCTTTGTCTCTTTGTTTTATTTCATCTCTACTTGAGGAAATTGCTGGACCAATCACAGCTCAACACGTTTGCTTCCAAAATAATCTCTTCCCAACAACTAGCACAAAACAAGTTTCTTTCAGTTCAGTTTGCGACCACATGTTGCTCTGGTTTCCCCTGATTGCCTAGTTTTTGCACCTGTCATCTAACTAGTGTGTTACCATGGCAATGTGCACATTAGCAGGTGCTAAGCTGAATTACTTCCTGGTCATCAGCAGCTCATCCCACACAGGACAGAGGAACAGTATGCAGCCACACACACACACACACACACACACACACACACACACACACACACACACACACACACACACACACACACACACACACACACACACACACACACACACACACACACACACACACACAACACACACACACACACACACACACACACACACACACACACACACACACACACACACACACACACACACACACACTGTGTTCTTTAGCTAGCATCTCACGTTGCCAAGGTGTGTGTGTGTCTGTGTGGACTAGTATTACTATACTTGTGGGGACATATGTTTATAAAGTCACATGTGGGGACTCACCTCCCTTATGGGGACAAATTGGAGGGGGATCATTAATTTTAGGGTGAAGACTTGGTTAGGGTTAGGGTTAGGGTAAGGGTTAGGCATGTGTTGGTTATGGTTAAGGTTAGGATAAGTCTCTAGGAAATGCATGTAAGTCAATCAATGTAATGTCCCCTGAAGTGATGTATACATGGTGTGGGTGTGTGTGTGTGTGTGTGTGTGTGTGTGTGTGTGTGTGTGTGTGTGTGTGTGTGTGTGTGTGCAGAATGGACTCATTAGCAGCCCTCTTTAGGTGGAGTATATGATTAGCCAAACACAGCGCCATCTCCTCCATCCACTAATGAGAAATACACCCTTCTCTCTTTCACACACGCACACAAAAAACACACTTGCACTGAAGAAAAGGCTGCTGGGAGAATACACACCCACTCCATCTGTTTTCAATCTCATCAAGAAATGCTTTTGACTTTTCTCACACACTTTGATCCTCGCCGCCCTGCTCTCAGAAGACACGGCTGAGCAGAAGTCAAAATGCTAATCAATGTGAGGCATTGGAGACCTAAACGAACCACTCAAATATAAATGGACTCCTTAAGCTTCTTCACAGAGGCAAAGTTTGTCTTTAAACTCTGGAATAACAACATGTTTCAACAGCGTTGGGTGGTGTTGCAACATGTGCACAATCTGCCGCAATGTAATGCTGATGAATGTGTTTCATAGGGTTTGATTTGTCCTATAAATATTTGTTTCTTTTCCTCTGTTAAATGTATTTCTCTTAGAATGGAGTTCAAAACTAAACCAAAGGAATAGTAGGAAACAAGATTGTCTATGTTTTTAAATGGGCACATAAATGATGTAAGCAACCTTGTAATCCATGCAATGACCTGGACTCTAAATATAAATCCACAAAAACGATGACTAAGTGCATTGACTCACGCCTCGTCAACAGGTGTTTTCTCTCAGGATCTGCCCTATTATTCTTGCTGATGACATGTGTCCTCGGGCTCACAGATTGTGAACACATTACATCAGATTGTGTCTTCAGGAGAAATGGCTGACAGTGAGAAGGGCAGCAAAGCCAGCTTCTCCCTGACCTGATCTACAGTCAGAGAAGAAGCTGCAACATCTACATCAGGGGTGTCAAACTCAAGGCCCGGGGGCCAAATCCGGCCCGTGACTTCATTTAATGTGGCCCCACAAGAGCGTGCAAAGAATATAATATGTTTACTATACGGTTACATGCTACTTTACAGAAGCACGTTGCCCATAAACTACATGTCCCACAATGCATCTCAAGTTTGACTTTTCTTCTCAGAATCGGACTTTTTTTTCAAAATGTCAGTTATTTTATTTTGACTTTTTTTTTCCAGAATTTGGCTTTTCTTTTTAAATCATTTTGTGACATTCTCACTGAAGAGACTTAAGTTATTACCCTATCCGATAATAATCCAATGCAGACGGCAATAATGTAATATAATACATTCTTTTAAATATATTAAATATTTATATATGTATTTTTTGTATGTAAGCGGCCCTTTGAGTGCGACCATGATGCTGATGTGGCTCAAGATGAAATTGAGTTTGACACCCCTGATCGACATGCATCATTCTGTACCCGAGTATCAAAGAGTCACATGTCACCGACCTGCAGACTCACAACCATTGGGTGAACCAATCAAACTGGAGGACAGACTAACTTTCAAAACATCACTGAAGAAGACGTTTGAAGTTACCTCCCAATTTAGAACAGCTATCCCGCCTCATCATTAACCAAGCAGTGCCACGCTGAGGAATGCACTCGCACCTTTTTCCTAGTGTGACAGAGAGGTACAATATGTACGTTAGAGGAGAAAGTGCTGTGTTTCACAAATGCCAAAAGTTTACAAAGTGCCCAACTCTCTCTCTTTTCCAGCCCCCCCCCACTCCCTGCCCTTGGCCAGCAGACACAGTCCTGACAGGGGATGGATGGATGGAGCGGATGGATGGATGGAAAGAGGGAAGAGCGAGGGATAAGCAGAGAGCTGACCTCTTATTCCCAATGCTGTGTCAGCGCTGCCATCAACTCATCAAAACCGCTGACACACTGCTGACACCCCTCTCTTTCCTCTCCGTCCACACACACTGTCCACACACACTGTCCACTCATCCATGGCATCCATTACAACTGCATCTCATGACTAAGGAACATCTATCCATCCATCTTCAAATATGATTTTGTTTTTACAGACGGTACAACATACATAAGGAGATGCTTTCACTATTAGATGTTAGGTTATATTTTCATTAATAACAATGAAAATATCACAAATACAAGCATCACATCTCAAATACTGCCCCTCTATTAGGGTTGCCAGAAACTGACCATGATCAAAATCGATTATTCGGCAGCCCTGGCGAATAATAATCGATTATTCGATACCCCCCCGGTATTCGATTATGGAGACTGTAGCGAATATTCGAATAATCACTGGCATCCCTACCCTCTATGAATTGACCATACAGTAAATGTGATATTTGCCTAACAATAACCAGTGTAAGTATAATCTAAATAAAACCGAAAGAGTGAAATAAATAAAATACCAAAGAAATAATAAATGAATGAAAACATAGATGTGTCGCTAGAGTTCGGGTTCTGCCTGATTTAATGCGGACATATTCAGTTTAGAAAACATGAAGTATGGATCATCTGAGCAGGGTAAGTAAGGTGATGAGTGATTTAGCACCGGCTTGAAATGACATTTACTGCATAGCTAGGAAAGCACTGAGCATCAGAGAGCGAGAACACACACACACACACACACACACACTATGGATCTGCCCTCTCCTCTAGAGATGGATTATTGAGGAACACAGAGCGGGGCCGGCAGACAGTAGCAGATAGACAGATGGCTGTATATCCACGCACCTGGAGAGCAAGGGGAGTCTGAGCCTCAAACTGCACATGAGACCCATACAGAACATTAAGTGCAAGTGGGGAAAAGCACACTCCAAAGGACAACTTTAAGTGCTGTACAAAGTGCTGCGGAAAAACAAGAGCATTGTGAAATGAGTCACTCCAGACAGTCGGTCTCTGCGAGGGAGCATTACATTAAAGTTCCTTCCAAGGTGAAGCATGCAGGGCGAACAAGTGTGGAGTGCTTTAGGCAGAACGTCTATGACCTGACTTGAACCAAAAGCTCACGTGTTGCTGATCTCTCCAGCTTCATTCCGGCTGGCTGGCTTTATCGTACATCGTTGTGCTTTCTTCATGGAGCACGTTGTTCTGCATACCTGCCCGTTTCTGAGACAAATCATCTGTACCCCTCAACAAGCTCCGCCTCCAAAACCAAAGTGCTGAGTTCAAATGTCGTCGTAGCTCGAAGCTACCCAAAATAACAAAAGAAAAACATTTCCATGCGTTCTGACTTCCTGCGAGTTCGTGTTCTGTACTGAATACTACTTTAGTATAAAGGTGAGATACTTGAATATTGTAATCTCATGCTACTCGATACTTTGACTCGTCTACATATCAGAAGCTATAGGCGCATTCACACTGCGGTACTTTTCCCACAAAGGTTCATGCGAACTCTTTAGTTCTCATGAACTAAGTACAGATCGCGTTCACACCGGAAAAAGTCCCTGGGGGAGGATTAGGCAAATGAAGCTGCTGACGTCACTTCTTCTTCTTCTGCTTTGGGCTTACTGGAAGGCCGCAAACCACTTCACGGCGTATACTGCCGCCCAAAGTCCCCGGCCGGAAGTCCCCGGAGTTGGGGACTGGCTTCCGAGTAAATCGCCAGAACGCCGACACCTCCTCATCTCCACCGCTCCCATGTTTTATTTTGTGTTGCCATAAGTTAGTCTCTCTGCGTTTCTGCCCTGGGCTAATGCTAATGCTAATAATGCTAATGCGAGGATAATAAAATGGCGGCTTCACAAAACTTTTTGGGAGTTTTACGGGGCGTGGTTTGCAATCCGCCCAACCAATCAGAAATATAGCTCTTTTCTCACAAAAGAGCCGCTCGAAAGTCCCTGCTCTCTAGCAGGGACTTTCGAGGGGGTAAAAAGGTTCGCATTAACTACTTTTAGTACCGGCTCTTTTTGGTGTGAACGCCACCATGGTTCGCATGAACCTTTGTGGGAAAAGTACCGCAGTGTGAACGCGCCTTATGTATTCCATAGCATTATCCAGGGTAGGCTCCATCATCATTCAATGCGTTTGCTACATTTCCTCCTCCAGTATTATATTTGACTTGTGGACAACATGTGCCAGGGATGCTATGATCCATAACCCAGCCTCACATTCTGCTGGCAGGCGTACACTCCCTCTGGATTCAAACCAGCAACCTTTAGGTCAGTGCACACGGTGTTGCACTCTCCTCGCAGAAGTGTGTGTGGCAGGAAACTTTCTCAGAAGCCAACTCATCAGACTGCTAAGGGCTTCTCCTCAGGCGGGGGGTAGCATTCAGAACACCAGCAGCATACACAACGTGACACATGGGCAACGATGTGCATGTAAACAAACACACACACACACACACACACACACAGTTTGAGCCTTGAACACCTTTCATATTGTTTTCTCTCTTATATAGAAACCCAAAAAGACACACACCACTGAAGATGCAGACATGAATATGCATGAGGGCCAGCAAACCCCTCCAACACACACACACACACACACACAAAAGAAAGAATGCCTGTTTAGCAGTCAGTCCGAACTGTGCTGGGAGTCTCTTACTTTCCATATGACCTTTTGTCACTTTGCCAGTGACATTTTAAATATGCTCTCGCTCACCTTTATCAGCAGCCTTGTCTGCTGGGTGCCAAACAAAGCAGAGCTGCTGAGTAAAATACAAAGAGACTATATGAGACGAGAGAGGCTGAAGAACCATAAGAGATACATACGAAAGACCCACATGTGAGGAAGGGGTTATGGTTGAGAGCAGGCACTGCTAACGAAAGGGGGAAAGGGCTGGCAGATGAGTGAGCTGAGGAACGGGTGGAAACGGAGAGACCGTGCCGTGGAGAGGCACCTCGGAAAAGACAGATAGCTATTAAGGTAGACGTGATGTAAGAAAGTTGGGTACAAAAAGAAAATGAACACAAAGAAAATGGCAAAAGGTGGAAAAGATGAAAGAGAAGCGAGCCGGAGGCAGAAGGGACCGATAACACGAAGTAGCCGAGAGCGGTTCTTCACAAAAGGCCAAGGGTGGGAAGAGAAGGAAGCGAGAGCGGGAAAGAGAAGTGCAAGGTTATGGGACGGTCTCTGAGGAGGAGATGTCACAGATATGCGACGGCCGAATTTCAGGGCTGTGATATTTTGTAAGCACCGTTCATCTCCCGCAGGAAGGGCTGGTCGGATCAATGGAGTCTCCCACAGTTATTAAGGGACCCCTCTCCTGCGTTAACGGGCCAGCAGCACTCGCTGATAAAAGACATGTCCACTCTTGTCTACCCACTGTGTTGACAGCAGGGCAGGGGTCGTCGTCCCTGAAGGCCTAAGATCAATTCTCCGTCTGATCTCGGACTCCCTTTGGAGGTGTGACGTGTAGAAAAGAGAGATTTCACTATCTCAGGATATATCACAGACATGGCACTAACGGAGAGAATGTGTTCTCGCTTACGGTTGGTATCGACCACAGTAGCATCCATTTAAAGGTCAAGCCAGCGTGTTCATGGAGTTCGCCAGCAGTTTCCCGTCTTCAAGGGCACGTCTGTGCTTTCTCGGCCAGCTCATTAGACGCATGTGGGAGGACGTCTTTTCGAGGAAGAATGGGAATGATAAAGGTCGGGCGAGAGTTCATCCTTCTGTCAGCGTCTGTTTTGTCACTCCCTCACTCCCCGCAGGAAAGTTGACATTTTAATAAAACGTTCAAAAGGGCAATTTACAGATCAGGGGCGAGACACGCTAAGCCGTTCTCACTTCCATATCATCAGCATGAACGTGATATTCTTCAGACGCGTGCACGTGTTCCTGTGTTCGGGCAGGTCAGCTGTCGTTGTATCTCTTTGTGAGAAGCGACATCTGAACCCTCCGCTGTCCAGGGCGTTTCTTGAGATAACCAAAGCTTTGATATTTCACAACTTTACACGGATCTCTTAACAAAAGGCTTCAAAGACTTTGATCAGGTTGCTTTAAAACTTTGGTCTTATCAGTTTTAAAGTTCTTACTGTTCTGCGAATCAAAGTGGCGTTTTGAAGTCGCCCGTCTCCATCTTTAAAGCTGCAATCCATGAGATTAAGCACAGAACCGAAATCCGAGGGACACATCCACACACGTATCGCTGTTATCATATGCACAGACAGTCAAAATGCACTTGGGTCCGCAGATCTGACAGTGATGTTCATACAGATAAAGGGCCTCGTTATCATCAGCGCAAGAAACTAACTTAGCTAAGTTTCATTTTCACTCATGAGGCAAGATTTTCTTCCGACAGAATGAAAGGATGATTGCACACAGCCACGCAAAACACACTTGTGGATGAGCTGATGTGCACACACAGACATTGTGGATCTCTTGCATGTATGCTAAGCTACACACATGTCACATACACAGCACAGGCCTCAGGCAGTCCAGAGGGGCAGAGGTTTGAAGTGTCTGATCTAAGGAAAGTTGCACAGCCCACATGGGAAAAGAGACCGTGTCACGAACAGTGAAACTCTGAAGGAAATGTCAAATCCCTAGTGTTTGAAGCTGGGCACGTGTGAGCACATGGGTGTGTGCGTTTGAACCGGTGTGACAAAGAGAAGAAACCCAGTATCACATGCACAGCTATCTGCTCGTGTGTCAGGGTTGGTGCGTGTTGCCGGCCTATAGTGCACACTTGAGAGCATAAGTGGGGAATCTGAGGGCATGATTTGATCAAAGGCACTATGATGGTGTGGAGACTTGGTCCAGTACCAAATACTGTGTATGACTTTTCTTCATGGAACGGCTGCACACGCTCATGTGTGCGAGCGCAGGGGATAATGGGAGAGAACTAACACCGGGGGCCCCGGTGTCATGGCATCAAAATGTAATCCCATGACAGCTTCCAACTTGAGTGGAGAAAATCAATCAATCTAAATGGAGGCTGAAAGTGCCACGGTCCAATGTGAAATGGCTGGCTCTCCGTACAGCGCCACCATCTCTCTCCACGTCTCACACCGGCTTTTAAGATCTGGCTGCAGGTAGCATGTCAAGTTTCCAATTTCACCATATTGCATCCGTCTTGAGTAGCCGAATGATTATATTCACCCTGAAATATTAAGTTTCAAAAGCAGTGGCATTGACTTCAAGGAGGCATTTTGAAAAGATGAGGTTTGTTTATTTCACAATGCCCACTTGTTCGTTCACTGCAGTGATGGTAAATGTTTGTCATCAGCCGACACGCTGTATCCACAAAGGTGAGATGCCACCTTGACACCTCTTTCCTTTCCTCGTTCTCCTTCTACATTTGTATTGCCACTGCACACATCTCAGGCTTCATCTTTCTCTCTCTATTCCTCTCTTTTACTTCCTGCCATGTAGAAACAAAGTGAAGCAGCTTCTCAATCATTTCCCTGCTTTCAGCATCAATTTAAAGCAATCATCTTCCCTACATTTCTCTTCTTTTAAGAGGGCCTTTTTCTTTACTTCATGTCCACATCATTGAACATTTCTTCAATTGTCTTTTACCTCCGACGGTGAAGACATCTTACAGTGTGTAGTATGTTTCAGTAGTGCTTTGATTACAAAGAATAAAGGAGCTGTGTACTGTCACTGAATAGTCGGACTCTTCACAGCGCTGTCCCATTCAAACAGGATTCATAATCAGGGGAGGTAGGATTCAAAATAACTCAAATTGACCAATCTAAAATGGCGGTACATTGAGGTCTGGGGAAAACATTGTACAATTCTATCTACCATCAATTATTTGGAAAGGGCTTACAAATGGCTCTTACATAATATATGTTCAAATGTGTTTACCGTAGGAGGACTAGAACACATTTGGTCTCTGACTGATTAAGAAGTAAAAGTCTGCACTCAGTCTGCTCACAGTTATTTAGTTTAGTTTTTCACAACAAAGTGCTCCATCCCCTTCCTCCTGTTTCCCCCCTTTTCTCTCCAGCACTGATAGTTGGTGTGTCAGCACCTCAGCCCTCCTGCTTGTTACAGATTCAGCTGGCAGCATATAGCAGAGTGCAGTGGCGAGCTGTGACTTTTATACCTAGGCCCTTCTGACCCCCCTTCCCTCGAGAAAAAATAAGAGATATGATGTCACAGCGGAATATCAAAACAGAGGCCCGTACGGTGGCCCTGAAGTGCAAGACACCACAGCATTTCACATTGGACGGAAAGGGTATTCCTTTAGGGAGAACACTTCTTGTTTGTGATTGGACAGAGCCAGCCAGAGAAGCACTGCTGTGATTGGTTGTTTTTTCTGCCAGTCAAGAAATGACGCTTCGTGATTGGTCAACACCCGACAGCGAAATATGTCCCAACCATGGTCCCAACACATCAGCCGTTAGCACACACTCAGATCTCACAGCTCCTCATATCTGTTCAGAAACTGGACAAAAGTTAAACATGTACAAACCACAGACTGTCTGTGTCATGGAGAATACAGTCGCTGCTTTATTTATGTCTGTATGACGTTGTTGTGGACGGAGCAGCTACAGGTTAGTTTAGCCTGATGGATCCGATTTAGAAAACACGCATTTTAAAAGCTTTTCGCCTGCCGTCTTATCTGCAGACTTGTCAAAGCGTTAATTCATGGTTTTTACTAACTGGCATCACTTTGAAACGTGTATTACAATTAAATCACGGTCAAATATGTTCATTTTGTTGTAGGATTTACATGGAGATACGCCCCGTCCCCTCTCCAGCGCCTCTTGTTTGAATGACAGGAGCAAACACAGCTGACAGCCGCGGTGAAACTCCAGCGATTAGAGCGATGCGAATATTGGGTGGTCTACCATAGTATTTACATGGAGATAAGCCCCTTAAAAACCATGAGTTAATAGAGCATTAATTCTGTATTTACTCCTGTCATTCAAACAAGACGCTGGAGAGGGGGCGGGCCGTATCCCCATGTAAATCCTATCGGAATCGGATCCATCAGGCTAAACTAACCTGTAGCTGCTCCGTCCACAACAACGTCATACAGACATAAATAAAGCAGCGACTGTATTCTCCATGACACAGACAGTCTGGGGTTTGTACTTGTTTAACTTTGTGTCCAGTTTCTGAACAGATATGAGGAGCTGTGAGCTCTGAGTGTGTGCTAACGGCTGATGTGTTGGGAATGGGATCATACGTTGTGGGACCATGGTTGGGACATATTTGGCTGTCGGGTGTTGACCAATCACGAAGCGTCATTTCTTGACTGGCAGCAAAAACAACCAATCACAGCAGTGCTTCTTTGGCTGGCTCTGTCCAATCACAAACAAGAAGTGTTCTCCCTAAAGGAATACCCTTTCCGTCCAATGTGAAACGCTGTGGTGTTTTCTGAAATGCTGTGGTGTCTTGCACTTCAGGGCCACCGTAGGCCCGGGTGCAAAACGCATCAATGACAGCGCGACCCTCTACCACACAGAACAACACAATTTATATAAACACCTCTCATGACAGGGCACCCACAGCCAACAATTACAAATTAATTAAGTCGGCACGGCGGCCCACATTGAAAATGACTTAGGCCTACCTCTGATGATAAATCACTGAAACACACAGTCCATCCTCCTGTCCTTCTGGATGAAGCGCGTGCGGGTCATTCAGCTGATCCGTTGCCACTCCAGTTTATCATTGCAACTCAATCTTGAAAATGACTCGGTTAATTATTTCGCAACGATGTCACTGAAGTGAGCCACCATGAACGAACTTATGCTAATTGTAAATCTATCGATCATAAATCTATCGTTTAGATTTATGATTCGAAGATAATAAAAGTAGGGTAGACATGTGGATATTATCCGTCTGAACAAAACGTGCATTTATCTAACAGGTTCGTTTTCCACAGACCTTATTTCCAGCTATTTTCCAAAACCCTATGGAGAAATCCCACTGTCACTTTCTGTCGAGGGAATCACAGCGAAGCTTACTTCCGGGTTTTAGGACGCGTCACTGCACCCCTTGACCTCACAGCGGGCGGACCTTGTCATAAAGTCCGCGAAAAGAAAGCCCGCCCATTTAGAGGGAAGATATGATTGGTCAATTGTACTGTCATTTGACATTACTCTCTCGTTGAGTTACTATAGCTGGCCCTCTGTGAATGTAGAGAAGGACCAACAAGCTCTCCGGTCTTCACATAACTCGCAGAGACGGCAGATTCGAATGATTTATTTCTTTGGAAATATTATTTTACATACAATTAAATCAAGTTATTTTGGTAAAACTAATGAAAACTATAACAACAAAAACATATTAAAAACGAATATTTTTTAAAAAAATGTTTTTTTTTAATGTTTTCAAATATTATTTCATAGAATATGCCCTCACAGAGGGCTTAGAGGGCCCTGACGGCTCGCCACTGGCAGAGTGCAGCGGGAGCAATCGAGAAGAAAGTGTGAACGTGAGGCAGTGGAGGTTCAACATGTCTTCATGGTGTGTGGGAGAGTCAGCATGCAGGGCTTTTACTTGTTACAGAGTACTCTCTGCAGATCCATTACCATCATTACAATACGCTATATATAACTATGTGCAATATTATTATTATTATTAATAATGCTATGATAACGTGCAATTACGTAACTGCCACTACATTTTATTGTTTGCACTACTAACTACTGCTAATAATTGCATTGATTGTGTGACCAACTATGTTTCATGTTGTCTGTAGATGTTTAATTGCTCTTTTTGCTGCACTTTTAGGGTACAGTGTTGCTGTTGTGCTGCTGTGTTTATTGTGTGTATTGTATTTTGTTACTCTGGCACAACAATTTCCTTCGGGATAAATAAAGTCTTATCTTGTCTTATCTATGCTTAAAATGTGTTCACATCGTATGCAAAGCTCTGCACTCACAATAAAGCGCATTCTCATTCACTCACTTTCTAAAGGCATATCTTATGCATAAGCCCTTGCATTTGTTCAGTCAGGCCAGATGAATATTCTATGAGGAGATAAAGGGGGGTTCGCCCTGCTACTACGTGATGATGTAATTCACTGACACCTCATGAACACACTGACACAGGCACTACAAACACGCCTGCAAGTACAGGATGTGTGAACGTTTCTGGCACCCTCCTCATTTTGACTCACATCTGCTTGTAAAGCCTTCATGTGAAGTGCCAAACAAGGGCTACTTCATCACCCGCTGTACGGTTTCCTCTATGCAAAATCAACTTCTCCTCCGAGTGCACTACTCACTGTAATTTCAAAGGTTTGTCTAAAGAAATGTTGAGCAGGGCTGAGGGTTTTCCCAGGCTTGGATATGTTATGCATAGGACTAGCATGAAGATGTTTAACACTGCATATATGCATCCTATTTCCTTTATTTCACTGCTAATCCTAAAGCCCTTTGTGACAGCATTTCTCTATGCGTTTGTGTGTGTGTGCATGCTGTGGTATATAACATACTGTATGTATATGCAAATGTCATCATAAGTCTTAACATTAATTGGAAGAAAGCATCCTCAGAAAGGGAGGATTGGAGAGGAAGCGAGCTGGTGTCGGAAGGCTTTCCAGTTGTTCCATAATTGAGTTACAAATGATTTACATGCGCAAGCCAGGGTATGCAATTTAAGTATTTTTGTGATTTTATTGAAATGGTCGTAACATTCTAACAGCAATACAAATATGAAATGCTCTGAGCAGTGACTAGAAGAGAGACGAGTCAGAGTTCAGTTCACTCGTATAGTTCCCCCAAAGTTGGAGAAAGTATCTCTTCATCTGTCCACGCCCACGTTCATGTGTCTCAGAGGATTGGTCTTTTAGCGATACTTCGAAACAATTCGCTGGTGTACGTTTCTCAAAAGTTATCGATCTTACCCTCCAGCTTTAATTGATAAATCCCCGTTTTCCATCAAATCTCCAGCATTCATTTGTGTTCCTACCAAGGTCTCCAACTCCTTCGTTTGCCTGTAAATTAGACTGTGACGGAGCGGATCACATGAGTGACTGACTCCGCCACTGACAGCCGACACACACACGCACACACAGTCACACACCAAACATGTCCTGCTCTCTTCCTAAAAAGAAACCATGCAATGTATTATTTATTGTGTATTTTGTGGTGACCACTGTATAACATAACATAATTCACTCATGGAACTACAGTTAAGGGTATTGTTTCCGCACGGACATATGTGTTGCTTACTGTATATATTGTGTGCCCTCCTTGCTTTTATTTCTCTTGTCGACCCGGGCTGCGACCCGACAACATGTCCTTTTCTGCTCCGCAATAAAGTTCACTTTTGCACCGCCTCCGACTCCCTATCTCTCGGCACTACACTGGTGACCCTGACAAGTCTCGAGAAGTTTCCGGGACAGACCCGAACACGGCAAAAGGAACTCAAGTTTCTTTCTCGAAATGCCAGGGATTTTTGGAATCGTCCGTGGCTGCCACCGGCACGCGGACTGAGGCTCGGTGCGCGCCCCGCAGAAGAGCTGGGGACGTTGCTCGCCGTTCCCGCATCGGCTTTCCAACCAACAGGGGGACGATGCACGACCTGCTGGGTCGACCAGCAACCCGATTGCTACCTCGTGGGCTTGTTTCTTCGGGGCGTGCGGCTGCACGTCCTGGCTGCGCTAGCTGACGACGACTAGCGGCTAACCACGAGGGGCTAACGACGGCTAGCAGCTGCCCATGGCTGCCAGCTAGCGGCTAACGGCTAGCTGTTAACTGCTGTCGACATATTTCTGTTAACTTCTGACTGTTGACAATTCTTTCCGGTGCCGGAGAGGAGGTTCGACCAGCCTCGTGTGGACACTCTCACCTTTTTCACCACCTCAACGGCGGTTCCAGACGCCACTCACGTTATCATCGACGCCTGGTTGGTGCACTCCTGGACCCCGTCTCGCCTCAACGGTTTTGGACGTCGCCCATGCTGCCATCGGCCCGTGGGTGGCGCGCTCCGGAGCCTGTCTGGCCTCTCCTGCCTTCCGGGGATATCCAGACGCCACTCACGTTCATTGACGCCTGGGTGGCGCACTCCTGGACCCCCCTCTCGCCTCGACAGTTCCGGACGTCGCCCATGCTCCATCGGCCCATGGGTGGCGCGCTCCGGGACCCTGTCTGGCCTCTCCTGCTTCCCGGTGATGCCTCAGCACCTGCTGAGGACTTCATGCCCGCCGCCGCGGCACGTCTGCCTGCGGCCGGGTTGCTCTCCTGCTTCCCGGGGATACCTCGACACCTGCCGAGGACTTCGTGCACGCCGCCGTTGCACGTCTGCCTGCGGCAGGGTTGTGCTCCTTCCTCCCGGGGGGACTGCTCCTCTCTTCCGGGGATACCTCGACGCCTGCCGAGGACTTCATGCCCGCCGCCGTTGTGCGTCTGCCTGCGGCCGGGTTGCCCTCTTTCCTGCTGGGTTCTCCGCAACACCTAGAGCGGCCCCCTTACGACGGCCCGCCCCCGGTCTTCCGGGGATACCTCCACGCCTGCCGAGGACTTCGTGCCCGCCGCCGTTGTGCGTCTGCCTGCGGCCGGGTTGCCCTCTTTCCTGCTGGGTTCTCCGCAACACCTAGTGCGGCCTCCTTACGACGGCCCGCCCCCGGTGTGGGTGCCCTCGCCTTCGTTAGGGCCCCTGCCCTCTCCTGCGGCCCCCTTTCATGGCCCGTTCCATGGCCCGGTCCTCACCTGCGGCCCCACTTTCCTCGGCCCCACCCTCCTCGGCCCTTGTGGTGTTTCCTGCACGGACGTGGGGATATATATATATTTTTTTTTGCCATGTTTGAATTCTGGGGGGGCTTGTGTGGTGACCACTGTATAACATAACATAATTCACTCATGGAACTACAGTTAAAGGGTATTGTTTCCGCACGGACATATGTGTTGCTTACTGTATATATTGTGTGTCCTCCTTGCTTTTTATTTCTCTTGTCGACCCGGGCTGCGACCCGACAACATATCCTTTTCTGCTCCGCAATAAAGTTCACTTTTGCACCGCCTCCGACTCCCTATCTCTCGGCACTACAATTTGTTAATTTGTTAATTTGTTAAATTATTATGTTAAGAGGTGGTTAACCTGTTTATGTTTGGGTCGGATTGTTATATTGAAATGTGGTTTGGAGTGTAATTGTTGTCACCTGTTGACGGTAAGCCTGGTGGGAGGGGCTACGGGTTAATAAGGGACGGGGTTGGCCCTGGAAGGGGAACTCGGGGAATGTTGCAGAGAAGGCAACAGCTGGGACGTGTTCGAGAGATCGTTGCAGAGAAGGCAACAGCTGAACACGTTTACTCTCCGGGAGTGATGGACGGTCTGATTTGGACGTTTATTTTGTTTTGTTTAAGTTGTGCTGGTTCGTTATTTTATGTTTTGCTGATCTAAATAAAGTTTTGGAGCTTACCCAACCGACTAGGCCAGTGTTTTCGGACGGACAATTAGAACCCCGTCAAATAGACCTTCGGTAGTAAAAGTCTTCGCCTATGAACACAGTCAAAACGGTGAGGATTTATCAAAACTAACCGCAAGAACTAGCTACGATCAACAAATGGCAATCTTGTCCAATGTGCGTAACGCCTAATAACTTCCCACGCAGCATATTAGTAGTGCAACCTCGAAAAATCTGAAAGCATGTTTTCCAAAAGTGTGCTTCTTGCTTTGTCTGCTGTGACATTGACTCCTTCATTCATCAACACTTCACAAACCAGTCTCAACACATTTACTCAGCCTGTTACTTTACACAAAAGCACGTGACCTCACAAAAAGCACAAACCTTTTTATTGTATTTGCTCGTCCTTGGTGGCGATGCATTTTGAAGTATATAAATGCATTCTGAAAGGGTTGTTAATTGTGTTAGCTTTATAACTGCTGCTGCCTCCACAACCACAAAGACACTTCTGCTCTCATACATGTTTCTAAGTTGTTCGGAGAGAGAGGAAAGGAAGAGCCGTGCCCCAAGTATGACCTGTGTTCTGAGAAACAAACCAAAACAGAGAGTGGAAAAGACGGTAAGAGACGGAGGAAGAGACAAGCGCGAGGTCAGTCATTTGTGATGTGTTAACAAAGACTCTGTGAACGTGTCAGCACACACGAGAGACATACAGCACGATAAAACAGTGGGAAGCACGCTGGGAAGATTACACGCACCAGAGTATGTGGCTATTTCCTCTCTCATTGATCCTTCATTGCCTGCTTAACAGAGATATCAATTACTAGTTGAGACTTGGTCTGCCCGAGCTGAGCATATCTGCCTCGAATCGATACAGGTCAAGAGGCCGCTCTATCATTCATATTATGATTTAGTCAATGGAACAAGGGCCACCTCCTTTCATTTACTCACCTCCTTTGTGTTACGATGTTACACACACTGTGTATCTCATTGTGTATCTGTTTAAACATTGACCGACTTTAAAATGAGAGACAGCTGTTTCTCATCAATGTACACAAGGAGAAAGAAGTTGCCATCTAAGCTACAGAAGAATAACTGTTGAGCATGTTTTACTGCTTTGCAGGAAATATAGTACTCGGAGAAATGTGCTTTTCCAGACACTCAAGAAAGCAAAATGCCATGACTTGTCGCTATCAGGGCTGCTAGGGGAAAAATCAGGCAATAGATATTGTGAGGTTATTACGTTTCTAAGAGAAATTGATACATTTAAAATAATCTAGAGTTTTGGTTCTTTGTTTTGTTTATTGTTTTCTGCATAGTCTCTTGTCCACACTCCAGTCCAGTTGGTGGCGGTAATGCACCTACAAGTTGGTTTGCCAACCGCCAATAAACACTAAAGAAGAAGAAGAAGAAGAAGAAGAAGAAGAAGAAGAAGAAGAAGAAGAAGAAGAAGAAGAGAAGAAGAAGAAGAAGAAGCACATATTTTAGAAGCTGGTTCAGAACTAGACAAGTATAAAAGTTCCCAAAAAGTTTCAATAAAGTGATGTCAGTCTGTGTTTCTACTTCACATGCATTATTCATCTCAGTCTGCTAGTGAGAGTTGCATAGAGTCACTTTGTTCTGTACTTTGCAAAAGATCAAAATGACTCAATCACTCAAAGCAATAGGCTGACATTTTGGGAAATACACTTAGATGAAGAGATCGATCCCACCCTCTCTGTGCATACAGGACAGCTTCATCACGTACCTAGGGCTAGCTTAGTTTAGCATAAAAACAGGATTAGCATTAACCCCTTAAAAAAATCTCTCTCAAAAAGTGCTTGCCGCTTGTATGATTTATAACTAGGGCTGTCAAACGATTACAAATTTTAATCAGATTAATCACAGCTTAAAAATGAATTAATCATGATTAATCACCATTCGAACTATGTCCAAAATATGCCATTTATTTATGTATATTGTTGTGGGAATGGAAAGATAAATGAAAGAAGGCGGATATATCCATTTAACATACAGTATCTATGTTTATTATAACATTTTTCTGCGTGTCAAAATGAAAGACAACCCACACACCTATCAATCATCAAACCGTGGGGTCTTAATTCATTACGTGTTGATTTCTATCAACGGGGGAGTACTTCAGGAAAGTCGACAGGGGGGGGGCTAGTGGAGTACTTCGTGACCACAGAGTGTGAACGTTGTGATCAGCTGTTTTAGCGCAGTTCTCCAGTGAAGGGGGGAGTCTCCCTCCGCAGCCGGTTGGCGTAGTTTTGGCACAAGTCCGTTGTACAGACCGACGTTAACAGCAGCCTGTCTGTGCACACGGAGACCGACTCTGTCGTCCGGTGATCTAACCGCCTTCTGGAAAAGCTTCACAAGTACGTCGGTACGCAAATGCGCTTTGTGACACAAGTGACGGTACGCATTTCAGATTACGCACATAGGCCAAACCTACGTACCAGTTATGTGCACCCCTGTACTACAGCAAAAGTATTCTCCGTCGGGACTTCCTGCAACAACACCACGCTGTTATCAAAGATGTTATATTGAGAAGACGACCACTACGTGACAAAAGTTTTCAAAACCGTGGCTACTGAAATCAATCTGACTAACTGCTGTCTGTGCAATTTACTCCGCGCGAGTTGGCAGACTTTATTTTGCTTACTTTAACATCATTTTTCATGGTGGGGCTAAGCCATTTATTGGTATGGGTGTAGCCTACCCCAGCCATACCCTGGCGCTGCCACTGGTGGGGCGGGTCATTCTGCACATGCGTTAAATGCGTTAAATATTTTAACGCAATTAATTCAAAAAATGAATTACCGCGGTTAACGCGATCATTTTGACAGCACTACTTATAACACATTCAGTTTGTATTTGTAATGACTATATCAATAGTTTTGTTCCTAATGTGTTTTGTTTTTTACGACATAACATGCTAGCAGTTTCCTCAAGTTTCCAGTTGTCCGGCTAAACAAGCAAACTGCTAGCTGATTGTAAATGAAAGACCATCAATGAACTCATGTACAGTTGCAAGAAAAGGTATGTGAACCCTTTGGATTCTCCACACATAGCATCGTGTGTTCCTTCCAAACAACTCAACTTTGGTTTCATCCATCCACAGAACATGTTGCCGTCGTGCTGTGGAACATCAGGTGCTCTTTGGCAAACTTCAAACGTGCAGCAATGTTTTTTCTGCACAGCAGTGGCTTCCTCCGTGGTGTCCTCCATGAACTCCATTGTTGTTCAGTGTTTTACGTATCGTAGATTCGTCAACAGAGATGTTAGCATGTGCCAGAGATTTCTTTAAGTCTCTAGCTGACACTCGAGGACTCTTCTTCACCTCATTGAGCATTCTGCGCTGTGCTCTTGCACTCATCTTTACAGGACGGCCACTCCTAGGGAGAGTAGCAACAGCGCTGAACTTTCTCTATTTAGAGACAACTTGTCTTGCCGTGGACTGACGAGCATCAAGGCTTTAGAGATACTTTTGGAACCCTTTCCAGCTTTATGCAAGTCAACTATTCTTAATGGTAGGTCTTCTGAGCGAGGCATGGCTCACATCTGGCAGCTTCTTAAGAATAGCAAATTCAAAAGTGGTGTGTATTTTTTATAGGGCAGGGCAGCTTCAACCAACACCTCCAATCTCGTCTCCTTGATTGGACTCCAGGTTGGCTGACTCCTGACTCCAAGTAGCTCTTGAAGAACTCTTTAGCCTCGGGGTTCACATACTTGTTCCACCCTGCACTTTGAATGTTTACACGGTGTGTTCAATAAAAACACGAAAACATATAATTGTTCGTGTGGTATGAGTTTAAGCAGACTGTGTTTGTCTGTTGTTGTGACTTAGATGAAGATCAGAACACATTTTATGACCAACTTATGCAGAATCCAGCTCATTCCAAAGGGTTCACACACTTTTTCTTGCACCTGTATCAGCTAGCAAGTACACTGATAAGCACCTTTACAAAAATGTCTAAACCTTTCCTTCTAAATCTTTCCACTTGGCAGGTGGTAAAGTGTTGGAAAGTGCAAATATACTTTAGCTAAAACAATACATCTGCTGCATCCCAGACGATTGAAACACTGCAGGGCTACACACAGTGCACGTCTGTGGGGTTGCGCGGCTGAGTAAACCACTGAGTGTTTTCATGGCTCCCTGCCCACATCACAGGGATGAATGGGTCCGCTGTCCTGCTGTAACCACACCTCTGCAGTCCAAGGAGCTAATTGAGTGCTAATCGAGTGTAACCTCGGAGCACAGAAAACAACATAAGCAAATGAAAACACAAAACATTGGGCGCCTGTGAATAAACATCTGTCAGTGTCCATCACGAGGTTGTGTATTCTCTCTGGCCAAAGCAGATATGGCAAGCTTAGTGTACGCACGTCATTCACCCTCTCTCCTTGCCTTAGACGCATCCTCTCCCTTTCTTTCCATCATGACCCTTGTGTCCTTCTTGTATTCTTCTGCCTACATTTTTCCTGTTTCAATTCCGCCTCACTTTGCCTGTCACTTGATTCTCTCCCTCATAATCCTTCCTCTTACTCACAAGCCTTTCTTTTCTCCCTGCTCTCATTTCTGTATGCAGGTCACCGTAGCTGTGGGTGAAGCAGAACAGTAAGAGGCATTAAAAAAAGGAAAGGGGCACAATGAATAGTAATTTATCAGATGAGGAAGAGGAAGAAATAGCTTCTTTCGATCTCTCTCTCCCTCCTTGTATCTCTCTTATTGCCCAGCAGGATTACACATAATGTATGCACACCCACAGAGATGCTCCGAGACAAAAGGCCACAGAGATAGACGGAGAAAAAGATGGATGGATGGAGGAAGCGTGAGAGAAGAAGTCAGGGTTCAGTTCACTCGTATAGTTCCTCCAAAGTTGGAACATATGAGAGGGAAATTATCTCTTCAGCTGCGTTTCCTTCTCTGTATTTTATTTACCTCTGCTTCATCCATCCCACTCACACGCGGTAACAAACTCTTATCAAGTGCGATAACAGTTGCCGTGGGAATAAACCAATGGGATTTCACGCCCTTTTATAGGAGTACCTCTAGATTGACCTGCCACACAAAAATGATAGCCTACTCATTTGGGAGGCGGCAGAACGAGGAAAATTAGATCCCGACCAAGTAAGACCACGAGGGAACACCAGCATACTTGCCAACCCTCCCGATTTTCGCGGGAGACTCCCGGTTTCATTGCCCTCTCCCGGTTTCCTCCCGGGGTCATATTTCTCCCGCATTTCTGACAAAATCAGATTTACATTCACTCAGGACTGTTTCCACTCGGACTTTAATACAGCTACACCATTGTTTGGTTTCCATGGCAGCACGCGCAACTGAAAGTCTGAGAGGGTGAGGAAGATAGTCACAGAAAACAGAACAAGAATCGACAACTCCACCCTCTGCTCACTCCTTTCCTGTCCAGCCCGCACAATGCTCCATCAAGGACGGTGCTACAGGCAGCAAGGCAGTGCACTTAGAACTACAATAAGCATGGTAATGTTCATCTAATACAGCTCCGGCGATCCACTAGCACACGTCCCCCGTCCCCCCGTGGTGGTTTTCAAATCCTCCCGATTTCTGAGGTCTCAAGGTTGGCAAGCATGAACACCACAGCAGTGCGATGTCATTTTTCACAGTGGTGCAGGAAGTTATATGAATACGCTCTGTGGTCGGCTTCTGATTCGAGACGAGAGGAAAACAGATCTGCAGTGGTCTCCAAAGAACTGGAAGTGCTATAAATCTTCCTTTTGCACCACAGTGAGGTGATCAAAGAGCTTAATTGTGTTTCTTGCAGGAGCCATCTGTAAAACGGAGAGACACTCCGAGTTAGAGACCAACGTTTGACCTCATCTTTCTCCCAGTTGTTTTTCATGTACACTGATTTAAATTATTTTTAAACTATGAATTATTTTTATGCTATGTATGTAATTTATTATATCTAATGCCTTGTCTTTTATCTATGTAATGTATTGTCTTTTATCTATGGAATGTCTTGTCTTTTATCTGGACCCTGAGTCTGTAATAAAGTTTTCATTCATTCATGTCAGAAAAGTAAACTATCAAGTTGACATAAGGTCAGAGAAATGAATGAAAGTCCAACTTCAGTGGCTTTGTACTCATTTCAAACAGATCT
This sequence comes from Champsocephalus esox, assembly GCA_036324585.1. Lineage (NCBI taxonomy): Eukaryota > Metazoa > Chordata > Actinopteri > Perciformes > Channichthyidae > Champsocephalus > Champsocephalus esox. The sequence continues at coordinate 9,091,603 of CM070496.1, read as the reverse complement.
TTGATGTGTCATGGTGACTGTATATAGTGGCTATGCCTTCACATTATGCATTGCATATTCTCCAGAGGTTTGAGTTCCCTTGGTTACATCGGTTGGCTCAGTGTCACGTTCAGTCTGTTACTGAGGTCCTGTTTAACTGAGTGTTAACACAGATTTGAGTTTCAATGACTGAAGCAGAAATGAGCTGACGGTGCTTATTCATTGCTTCAACTTATTTCACCGCGACCGGACACAAACAAATGACTTCACACCGCATTTACCAGAATCAATGATTGTTGACAAGATCCTGTTGGGCTAAGAGACAAGAAGCCCTGAAGTGAAGTCAGCCACCGAGTATAGGGACTGATAAATATCATATGCAAACTTTGTATCCAGTTGTCGTAGTTTAAATTAATCAAGATTCAGAAAGCTGCAGAAACTACTTCCCATTTTAAATGTGTAGAAACACTTTTCAGATGAATATTGATGTGTCGATCGTAAATCTAACCCATCCGCAAGCGTTTTAAAGATTGTAAAAAGACTGCATGGCTGCACCATGAACAATATATATATATATATATCTTTATTAATATTTTACACATCTTTGCCATGATCATCAAAAGTGCATTTTATTAGGCTGTTTTTCTTGAGACTTTTTAAATTGTTATACAGTAAATACTTTACAGAGCCTTTGCGCCTGTAAAAGCAATACAGCAGAGTTACAGCTGGATATTCTGTTTCTTACTTCCACATTGGCCTGCAGAGACAACACACCTATGGTCGATAAAAACAAAGCCTACACACGCGCGCGCGCACACACACACACACACAATCGTCTGGCTCCCAGTGAAAGAGTTTCAATATAATCAGAATGGAAAGCCAGGTTGAGAGCCCTCTATCCGAGCGTCTGGTAGAAATGATAATAACACGATGGTATTTGGGTCGCGGGAAAGACTCAGACAGACTCGGGGTGAAGAGTGCAGATCTGCTTTATGAAGACCATTCTTCAAAGTGTGACAGCAGCAACAAACTTCAGAGGGAGAGGATATACAAGTCTAAGTGCATTCGGTGGTTTTGTATGAGGGGCCGTGTAGAACAAAATTCAAACTCCCCTCGCACACACACTACTGAAAACATCTGGCCTTGCACACACACTACTGAAATACTCTCACATTCACTACTGAACACCTCACACACACTACTGAAAACATCTGGCCTTGCACACACACTACTGAAATACTTTCACATTCATTACTGAACACCTCACACACACACTACTGAAAATTAACCTCACACACACACTACTGAAAACATCTGGCCTCACACACACACTACTGAAATACTTTCACATTCATTACTGAACACCTCACACACACACTACTGAACATTAACCTCACACACACGCAACTGAAAACATTTGACTGAAAGGTTCTTAGTAGGGAATGTGCATGTGTTTCACCGATGTGTGTGAGAGGGGGATTCTTGCTGTAACGGAAGTCATTGTAATGAAACGGAACTAACAAAGAACAATGCTGCAGTGATACAGTAGGTGGCGATAATGCTCGTCTGGTTGCAAGTTACAGTTTTTCTCAATTGCTAACACACTAAAATTCTACATAAAGCACAATTATTTTAACTGACACTCAAAGAGCAAAACATCGGCTCAAATCTCCAAAAACGTTTCTGCTTTTCACACAATTGCCACTGCACGCGTTTCTCCACGCAAGACACAGGAATCTGACATGAAGTCACGTGTTAGCAGGTGGAAAAAATGATATTCAAAATGCCTCACACATGGACCAATGGTCAAGAAGCACGTTCCACCTGACCAAACACCTGGTAGCATCATGGTGGCTCATCAATCTTCGACTTGAAGTGAAGTTGGTAATGGCCGGCTGTGCTGCGTCTTTCTCTGTAACCTCTTTGGCGTGCTTCGCACTCAAATGCGAACGCATTGTGGAGGTTGAGCTGTGATAGACGTCTTTTCGCAGAGCTTGCATTACATTACATTGCATTGCATTTAGCTGACGCTTTTATCCAAAGCGACTTACAATAAGTACATTCGACCAGGAAGGCACAACCTTGAAGAAAACAGAATCATAAAGTACATCAGGTTTCAAAGAGCCAAGCATTTCAAGTGCTACTCAACTGGCTTTAGATAAGCCAGTCCTTTATTGGTATATAAGTGCTCTGTTAGCAGTTCTTGCATTTAACTTCCTTTGGACTTGTATGTTCGAAGTAGTTCCACGAGGAGGAACTCTTTTTACCTGCCGGCTGCCGCTTTGTTCATCTTTAGTCGCACGTGTGAGGGAGAGAGGGGGGGGTGGGGGCGGTGTGTAGCGTGCAGCAGCAGTCTGCTCTGCACGCAGGCTTCCTCCAAGTTTACAGTAAAACAAACTGGTGGTGTGACCAATGGCCATTTACAATTATTAATACTATTACTATTATTAGCATATATATATTTATATATATATTTTGGTTGAAACTAAGCCAGAAAAAAAAACATAAATAAAAAATAAAAAAAATCGATTTTTAAAAATAATATTCGATTATGGAGACTGTAAAGAACATTCGAATAATCGAATAATCGCTGGCATCCCTAGTGGAGAGGACTGTTTATTTAGCGGCTGTAGAAATAATGTATTTTTATTTGAATGTGTTTTTTAAATTCATCACTTTGTACTACACAGATAATCAGATTAAGAATGAACAGTCTGCAGTTAATCAACATTAAAATATCTTATTATTAAATCATATTCAACTGCTCGGTTGTCTCACTGCAAGAACCACTTTTACCACGTCTTTTACAGACAATAGAGACAAATGGTAGCAATTCTCACAATGTAAAATAATAATTGCCTTAAATACATAGAAATGTGAAAGCTGAATATAGTTGTTACTTTATCTATTTAAACCAGAACGTTTCTTTGTACAGTATGAAAGGAGTCGTTGTGCCGTTGAGTCCATGCTGAAGTGCACTGATGTTAGGAATAGGTCAGTCTCTCGTGGTCAGCATCCTCTGGTCTGTCTGCATCACCTGGAAACAAACAGATATACATCTGTAAAGTAACAATGTGTTGGTCACAGACTTTTTTTTTATATGCAAATGTCATGTGATAATCCTTAAAAAAAGTGCTGGATATCACAGCCCTTACTGTATCTTCTCAGTTGGATTGTGTATTATTGTCTAGTTGGGGTCCTTTTTATTTTGGAATCGTTTTTCATGAGACAGTCAATTTCAATATTTGTCCTATGCCATATTCACATTCATTTGTAACACACACGTAAGGGTGTAATGCAATGAATAAGCTTCATTGTCACAGAAGCACACATAACGTCATATCTGATATTTAAACAAATAATTTCCTTGTCCCTAAAGCATTGACAACGCTATCGTCCTTAAATGCAGGCATTACATGTTCACGTTCTGCTGCCACAATAAGTCGGTTTCTCCAGTGCAATGATAATAAAATGCTAAGTAAGTATTGGTAATAATATTAATAAAAACAACAACGTTTGGGTTCGTGCGTTTAATATGATGAACGTTAACCAGTAAGCTTCAATAAATCAACTCCAGCTCAACAAACCATATTGCAATCTACGTTAACGTTATTTCTGGAACCAACTGGAAATGTGAGATTTATATTTTTCAGATACACAGATCTTATAGTGAGGTTCATCTCACACAGTGCTCTTCGACACTAATGTGACGCTAGCTGTCTGCATCGTCGAGCATAGCTATTTTAATTAACAATAACAATGCATACAGTTACCTAACTAGCAAACTAACTAATGTACAAGCATGACCTTATTTTACCAACCTCACGAGAAGCCTTTTGTTCTACAGTATAATCCTTCTTAATGTGTTACACTTCTCTATTATGTTTGAACTTGTATGCTACGGATAGCATCGTTAGCACAGATGTAGCTTCGTCTCGCTCGTTAGCTGAATAAAAAGACAAGTAAGAAATAAAGTGCTTGAATTTCACTTACCGAATAAACTGCATTCATGGACGGTCTGTTTGAACCGCAGAGCCATAAGATAAGTGCGATATTTCAATGAAGAATACTCCACCAGGCATCAACACAATAAACACGTCCGAGTAGCAGCCTGGAGCTAACGAAGCTAACGGGGCTAGCAAAGAGACCACTAGCAGAGCAGTGTGGTACTTCCGTTTCATTACAATGACTTCCGTTACAGCAAGAATTCCCTCACACACACATAGGTGAAACACATGCACATGCACATGTGTGTGTGTGTGTGTGTGTGTGTGTGTGTGTGTGTGTGTGTGTGTGTGTGTGTGTGTGTGTGTGTGTGTGTGTGTGTGTGTGAGTGAGGTTTTCAGTAGTGAATGTGAGAGTATTTCAGTAGTATGTGCGTGAGGTTAATTTATAGTGTGTGTGTGTGAGGTTTAATTTTCAGTTGTGTATGCGAGGTGTTCACTAGTGAATGTGAAAGTATTTTAATAGTGTGTGTGTGAGGTTAATTTTCAGTTGTGTGTGTGTGAGGTTAATGTTCAGGTGTGTGTGAGGTTAATGTTCAGGTGTGTGTGAGGTTAATTTTCAGTTGTGTGTGTGTGAGGTGTTCAGTAGTGAATATTAGAGTATTTCAGTAGTGTGTGTGCAAGGCCAGATGTTTTCAGTAGTGTGTGTGCGAGGTGAGTTTGAATGTTGGCCTACACGGCTGTTCATAGTGTTGGCCCCATCCATCCACCCTTTATATTTCCTCTTTCATAATGACCTGTACCGTAGCTACTAAAAGTGTATTGGAACAATCACGTCTGCACGATTTGGAGAGAAAAACCATGACGTGGATGTTTACAATATTGAAACGAGATCTATATATATATATTAGGTCTATATAAGATGTGTAGGCATAGACATCTCTGCAGCTCCACAATACTACACATATACTTATACATACTTCAACACAAATACAGATTCCTGCTATGTGGATGTTGCACAAGCACCAATTAAATTAATTGCGGTGGAACAGTAGCTGTTTATCCCATCTACTGTAAGCTTGCATGGTTGCATGATGAACATCTTCTGATTGCGTAAGTGCGTGTGCACGTCTATGCGCGTGCACGTCTTTGTACCGCCTCCAGGCTTACAGTCAATCCCACTTTGGCAGAGTAATGGCCCAGGCCTCGATTGAAGTTACCCTTCATTAGTAGGAGAACAACGCTGAAGCAGGATAGTTTGGATGAAAGTATTAGGGCGTATTCAGAGGGGCTGAGCTCTTTATCGAGTCCTTTAGGAGAGAGAAAGGGCCTAATGCTTCCAATTGCTGGAAAATTACAACTGCGATTCCCACTTCAAAAGACTCTGATCGTCCCCTGGCCTTTCCGCTTAGATGTGCTGAACCCTCCTCAGATCGAGGCTGCACATCTCAGATATTTCCAACCCCAATTTCTGCTCTTTGTTAAACTCAGCCACCTCCCTCATCTTGACCTCTGAACCCTTGGGAGAATCTAAACCCACTGGAAACATCTCTTTCAGGAGCATTACAGGTCTCTCAGGTTTCACGACTGTTTGAATTACATGTGTTTGGTTAGTGTTTGCAGCTCTATCTGACACGACCCCAGTGGCAGACCTTGAACCTTACTCTGAAGGGTGGGTCTGAATGTGCTACAGCAGCGATTTTGTTGCCGCATTGGGTATTCAAGTGAAGAGAAACAGACAGGTTCTATTGAGTTGAATGTATTTTAGTGTTGACCCTGGGCTCTGGCCTCTGTATCAAGGAGGACGAAGGAAAATGTTTTACAAAAGATCCAATTCCTGCAAGAGCTTCGAGTTTGCAGGTGGAGCAACCGTGTGGCACAAGTTGCTGTTTCTTTTACAGGTAGTCAGAAGCACTGACGTTTATGAATCTACGTTGCAGAACAATTAGCAAGCAGGCAGTCTTTGAAGGAAAGGAGACAAAAAGAGGTATTTATTTTATGCTTTTTTTCAGGTGAATCTACCAACTCGGTGTGAAAGCCTTTACTGTGCTAATTAGACATGGACTTCCTTCCCATGCAGAAGCTCCTTTCCCCCCCCCCACTGAGCGGCAAAGACCTTGGGATACATGATGCAAGCCCCGTGCAAATGGATACTAAGAATCCCCAGTCTTCTGCAGAGGAAGGGGCAACGCTGTGAGGACCGGCATAAACATGGACGTGTGTTGGAAGGAGCGGGGGGTATCAGAGGGAAAGAAACAGTCACAAGGCAAGACAAAGAAAGGGTTCATCACAACAATGGGGTTAAGTTAATATAGTAAGAAGGGGTTAAAGAAGGTAGACAGGTCTGCTGTCAACGTGACGCCCTTTAACAGCCTGTCTATGTTCCCCCTCAAAGGACTTAGCTCTAAACTCATAACTCTGCTTCTACTTGTCTCTATACCACCTCTCAATCTCCAGGCCTTCCTCCCCGTCTCTCCATCTGTCCATCCCTATCTCTTTATCCCTCTTTACGTCTTAATGTCTTCATCTTTTGGCGAATCCTCCGCCCTCTCCGTGTGTCGACCCACATCTGTTCTCTTCTCTAAACCACCCCCTTCACATAGCATCTCCTGGTCTTAAAGATATTTGTGTGTTTGTGTATTTGCCACTTTGGGTTTATTTCTTCCTCAATTTGGATGTTTCCATTAGCACTCAAACACATCGTACAGTCATCAGCACTGCTCCACGTACACACACAGAGAGGGTGGGAGCACCCACTGTGTGTTACAAGCCTTTACACATTTGCTGAGGGGGACAGTTTGTGACGCTATCACATTTCTGCACTTTTTATCTCCCGCAAGATTTGATTGTCTCAGAATGCAGAGGTGAAAGCAGCAGCTGTGGGTATAAATAATGCACACGGCTCGTGCTCCACACCGCTTCCTCTTCAGTGGTCCTATAGCGAGGTGCGGATGGGGCTTATTAAGCTCCTGCATGGTGTGCTGCAGGCGTTTAAAACATTTCAATCAAAGCTATCGTGGCATTCTGCTGCATCACACACCTCAGCGTGTCTTAGGAAACTTCACAACACGAACCAGCATACCAACAATGGTCGGTGATGTCGATCGTTGCCACGTATCCCGGATACCGCATCTTAATCAGGCTGCGCTGGAACTTTACAAGTCGACGTTGCGCTGCTTTGGTATGCTGCGCCACAGCTCTGAGCCCCTTTGGAAAGAATGGGGGGGAAGCGGAAAGTGGAGGCGAGAGGGAGGGAAACAAATGAATGAAGAATGAGAGGAGGTGTGAGAATGTAATTATGAGAGGAAAGTGTGGCGGAGGCGGGAGAGGAGAGAGGCTGAATGAGCCCTTTAGTGGAAGTTAAGGAGCTCTCCGCGGTGCAGAACATACAAATTAGTCCTGCAGAAGCACCGGAACTGTCCATGGTCCTCATTTCTGCTGGAGAAAGAGCAGCGGTGGGTGTACAATTAGTCACCGTTGTAATAGGGTTGAAGCAGAGGTATGGACAGCATCAGGGTTAGTTTCAGCAGAGATAATATGACCTGCTTCAATGGCACAGAAAATGTGTTGACAATATGTATTTATTTTAGTTTATTTTCAATGTTTTAAATGTGATATTGTGGGTTTCTTCATCCATAATGGTAGTTCCTTAAATATGAAATTGTATTTTATCGTTGCTCTAATACAGGGGTGTCAAACTCAATCTAATCGCGGGCCACATCAGCATTATGGCTACACTCAAAGGGCCGGTTGTAACTTATATATAAATATATATATAAAATAATGTATTATATTACATTATTGCCTCTGCATTGGATTATTATCTGATAGGGTAATAACTTCATAATTCATTACGTCTGAAAGCAGAAGTCTGGGGCAAATAATTGCAATTCTCTTCAGTGAGAATGACACAAAATGATTTAAAAAGAAAAGCTGGAAAAAAGTAAAAAAAAACGGAAGTGACGTTTAAAAAAAATTACATTTAAAAAAAAAGTCAAATTCTGGGAAAAGGGCACATTGAGAAACAAGTCTAATTTGAGATGCATTCTGGGACATGTAGTTTATGGGCAACGTGCTTCTGTAAATCGTCATCTAACCGTATAATAAAGACGGATTTGGCCCCCGGGCCTTGAGTTTGACACCCCTGCTCTAATATAATAATAATAATAATAATGGCCGATGACAATATTTAAGAATTTATCTTTTCTGTTATACAAAGATACAGACAAATGTAATCTTACTGCGTCCACATCTACCACATTATTGGATCATATATATGGGCATCTATGCTTTGCAAAAACAGATTTAAGTTTTAGAAAGTTACACCTTTTTCTATCTTAGATTGAATTGCTTTCTGAGTTAGTCTCCTGTGGCTTTGTACAAGCTGTATATTGTATAATGTCTTCAGTCTACAGCTCCAGACAGCACAGTCATGGGATATCATTACAACGTTATTATGTAAGAATCAAGGAGACAGCTCATCGGGGAATAAGGCAAGCTATTTAAAGCAGACATGTTGACACAAGACTGTCTACTGGATGATTCGCTTCCTCTCAACCCATGTGTTCAGTTTCATAATGTTACATATACCCTCTTTCTTCCCGTGCCTCCTTCATCTCCTCACATTCTCCCATGTGTTTACTGTCCTGCGCATTGCTTCTATTTGTCTACGCTCTCAGGGAAAGTATTGAAAGTGATAGCGTCTAGACAGGAGTTATGAGATCCCTGTGACGCATTGCATCTAAATATGGCACCTCCTGAGATGTATACAAACATGTCTGCATGCTGGTGGGGTTTTAACTGCATAAATCTGTGCAAGCACCTGTACAGTATGTGTGCTCTGTGTGGGTGTAGATACACAGTAAGTGTGTGTGCTCCCGAGTGTGTTGGTTTAAGGAGAGGTGGTGTGCAGAGCAGGGTATCCATGCAGCAAATTAAAACTGGCCTCTTTCACTTCCAACTGTCCGTCATGAGAGACTGAATTAGAAAACCTCCAATTATTTAAAGAACAGGAGCAAAACAGACACACCCACACGCGTGATACCTTCTCTGTCTCACCTCTCAAACACAATCACACTTTCCCACACATCATTAGTCCCAGGGAATTATCAATACCCAATCTGAGCCCTGTGTAATGAGTCCCTATAGATTCATCAATACACACAATCAGGTGGCGATAACTGACATCAGCAATAAAGTCATTTCTGCTGACCGGGCGTCTGCTGGAGACAGGGCCCGCTCTCACCCTCTGCAGTTCCTGGCAGACCACCTAAACAAATCCAATGTGATGGTGCATTCGTAAGGGGGAAATCTGCACGCGTACGTTTCTAGAAGTACTTCAGTTATTGTCTTGAGAGACCTCTGTGCTAAATGTGTGCCAGAGTGTGTCTCAGCAAAACAAAACAAAAAAAGTGATTATTGTTTCACAGGATTCGTGCTGAATAGGTTCATTGCAGATATATTCGACGAGCATTGTAAAGTATATCAATTGTTTGCTTCAGTTGCAAAACCAAAAACAATAGAAAGTCTACATGCTGAGTTCACAACGCAGGCTTTTCCCATATGAATGTCACTGTGCCCTGGAGCCTAAAGGACAGCTGGTGGACAAAAGAGTCACGTGGAAAGAGATCCACTTTTCATATTCGCGGTCTTGATTGAGTGAGCGTTATTCCACTGACCTCACTCAGCCGTTATCCATCAAAACAGACTCAGTGAAAGGAGATTTAAAAATGGTACTGTCCCTTTAAGAGTGGTCCCGCAGTTTTGTTTCCTTGCCATTTAAGCTTTCATTACAGCGTCTCTTTCTCCATATTGTTATCCCCATCTGTATTCAGCAGCTGCATTTCAGTACCAGAAAATATATTAGGCATTGTGTCGTTAAACTTTGCTTGTATCATTATTCTGTGTCAATAAAGCACGTTGTAGATATGAGACGACGGCAGCCTAATGTCTCCCGTGAATACTGAGTGCTCTCCTCCAATCAGCACGCGCTAGCTTCAGGCGGTAGAAATTAATCTGGCTGTGTTCATCATATTAATAGTGAACATAAATTAACCTGCCTTCCAAAAAGACACCGGGATTGTCCCTGCAGATGTGCTAAGGCTGCTGTGACCTTAGCAGGAGAACCGCTTAGCAACTATATCGCGGGGTGATACAGAGTCGTCCGTTCAATTATTGATGAGTTATAGTACAGTAAAAGTAATAACTGCTTTGTTAAATAATGCATGTGTGTACTTTTAGGGAACTTTTTAATATCAATAAACACCATTTATTTGTTATAGCGAGAGCTTAATGCATTTAAATGTAAATAAAACATAATTTATCCATAAAAGTGACTTACTTTATTCTGCTGCATTGTGTATTAGTATCCTATTTTGAAGTTGTGAGGCGGAAGTGTCCTGCTTGCTTTTTACTCGGTGTAGTACTTCTGTATAATGAGGCACACAGTTGGAGGATACAGTTTCAAAGTGTGTGTGGGGCGGGGGTAATGTTGTCTCTGATGAGCTTCACTCCTGAGTGGACTTGTGCTTGAACACATCTCATCATCTTTCTTAGCACTAATGATCCTCTAAGTATGACTCACTGTTTGTCTCTGGGATCAAATGTGCACTTTCAGTAACATGGCGCCATGACACGTTCCCCCTCCTCCTGTGCTTCAGTTCTCTCTCCTCCTCGCTCGTCTTTCTGTATTACCGGTAGCGGCTCAATTATGTACTGACCACAACGGGCCATGCATACCAAGTTGAGGGGAGAGAGGGAGGCGGCGGAGCACATTCCTGCTGGCCAGCGGAATGGAGCACGACAGCAACTTGGCCCGTTTCCCCTCTGCTCCGCCGCCGTAATTCACCTTGCGTCACCTCCATCTCCTCCTACACTGCGCTGCACTTCAATCTGCCGCCGCTCTCTCTCTCTCATCTCCCACACTTCTCTTTCTCTCTACATCTCTCTCCCCCCTTCTCCCCCTCAGCCTCCTCTCTCACTCCGAATCTCATATTAGAGATTCATATCTGAAGCTTAAAATAATGATCTGACCCGGTGCCATCAGGTGGGATGCTATCTGTGCAGAGTCTCAAGTGTGTGTGTGTGTGTGTGTGTGTGTGTGTGTGTGTGTGTGTGTGTGTGTGTGTGTAATCCTAATTCCATGCAAGGCTATAGTTCGTGGTGTGTGTGTGTGTGTGCTGCATGTGTACTCCCCCTCAAGACAACAGCAGTTCTCCCCCCCCCCTCTGTCTCTCTCATACACACACTGGTACACAAACACACACACACTCGGGTTGCTCCACTTTCTATCCTTCCTTCCCCATCAGCCTGCTCTCTAACTCTCTGTCCCTCTGCCTGTGAGAGGGATGAGGTGACCATCTGTTGTTCAGAGAGACAGGGATTGAGGGGGGAGAGAGAGAGTCAGACAGTGGGGGGAGGGGGGGGGGCGGTGCTTTGATATTGTAATTGCAGATATTGAAGAGAGTATAGATATGTGCACCGATAGTGTCACTGCAGTCAAAGGTAGAGAGGGATTAACATGGATTGAAAGAATGATTAGGAAAGAGAAACAGAGAGAGGTGGTATGATATGTCACTGAAGGAAGGCGGGCAGCGGCAGGCCCTTAGTCTTTGATTTATGTGTCCTTTGGAGTGTGTGTGTGTGTGTGTGTGTGTGTGTGTGTGTGTGTGTGTGTGTGTGTGATTTATCGTTCGTTAAAGCCAAGGAATTAAACCCTGTATCCCACAGAGCTGCGCACATCAATTACCGGCTCAACAAACGGCCAGACCTCGCCTCAGTTCACCTTTAATGAGGAGCGGTCGCAACTGACACACACACACACACGCGCGTGCACACACACACACACACACACACACAGCACACTGAAGCCCCTATGTCTACACACTAATCTTGGCAATATGTATAATTTAAGACTAGTGCACTTTTGCTGAACTTTACTCCAGGCTGTGTGAGAGGTGTGTGTGCTGCTTCACTTCCTGGTAAACTTCATGCAGAACCTCCCACTCCAAATTAACATAATGAAATAAACCAATATTGAATACCATCCAATAATACTCCGGTTTATCCGAGAGCCAATTAAACCAATACAATAAGGTCATCTAATGAGCGGTGATTAGCATAATGCTATTAATAATACATGCATCAGTAATGGCTCCACAGGTTTCACACAGATTCCGGACCATATGCAAAGCAGCGTCCAAACCACTCATTATCACAGAAGAGTGTACACAGAGTGTCTTGTGAGAAAAAGGTGAATGACAAAGTCAATGCGTGCGAAAGACGAGTGGCGGTCTGAAAGAGGTTCTCGATTGAAGGCTGCTCTGTAATACGGAGATGAAATGTCGTTGAGTAAAAGATACATAATTCTCACGCAGCCACATGTGTTTTCCTTGAACCCGGGAGGAGTACTTTTCCACAGCGGCTGCCACTGAGAAAGAAAAGTCCTATTTACTCAGCATCCAGGCACCGTATGAGTAGTGCTCCGTGGGGGGCAAAGTGAAAGCACTCTTGAAAGCATAAAAGCATTCTCTTCCACTGATTTCTTTTAATGAAATGTGACAACAGATGAGAACACGTTTGACGTCCTTGATGTGTATGCAAATCAGTTTATTTTGTGATGGAGGAGGACTTTTCTTCTCTAATGTGTCAGGGGAAAAGAGTGCTTTGCATAATTTCCAGACTAAAAACCCCTATTGTTGTATTTCATTATTATGAACGTTTTGTTTATCATTTGATTCAGTCGTCTCAGCTCTCTCCCGGCGTTCATGTGGCATGACCAGAGACGTGCATGCTTACATGAAACCCCTTGAAACGATGTGACATGTTTGATATGGGATCAGACCCTCCTCCTCTGCTTAAACCCTGTCCAGCTGCACTCTCAGCATGGGTCTTTCTCTGTGTGCAGATGTGTCCTATAAATAGTCAGGGCATTAGGACAGTAGGGAAATAGGTCACTAAGCCTGGAATACATCGCCTGACACACGTCCTGAGCAGGAGAGGAAAAGGGAATGAGACAGTAGACAGGAGGCGGGGGATGAAGGAAACGAAGTAATGTATCTTGTAAAGGAAGAGGGCACGGAGAGAAAGGGATGAGAGGAAGTTGAAAGAGCGATACAGTAGAAGACGGCTGGGTGCTTCCCTCCTCTTCCTGCTCACAATTGTTCTTCCTCTGAGTTGCAGAAGATAATTGTGAATGAAGCGATCCCTGGAACTCGGGGTCATGTCTTTTCTTCACAGATATGCATAGCAGACACACGCAGAGGGCACACCATAACACTTTGCAAGAACACCAACACAAAAGAAGCGACACTGCAGCTGGGAGACAGACAAAGAGAAACTGCAGAAGACAGAAGTGACGGAATACACAAACAGTCTGTAGAGAAACTCCTGCAGTGAAAAGTCATGTATGGCCAAATGAGCCAGAGTCACGACAGCCTATGACATAAGAATAAGATGCTGTAACTGTGGGATTAGTTATGACAGCATCAGGAGAACAAACGTATTAGAAATGTAACCTGTTCGATTGTGGGGGTGTTTTGTTATCGTGTCGAACCAAGTCTCACAGCACATGTCCATCAACGAGAAAACACGCAGCCACGAGTACACTTCACAGCAGCTCCATGTTAACTTGGAGTAAGACGAGTCTCATGAGACCGACACTTCTTGCACATCAATTACATCACCCAGTTTGAACATGTGTTTTTGTTCTCCTCACAGAAACCACGTCTGCAGATTTAAATAAATGCTTTCAAACTTCTTTTGTACAGTTTCAATATCTCAGGGGCAAATTACGCTGCACTTAGTGGTGCTCGAAACACTCAATTTAACTTGTAACATGTCTAATATTACCATCACAAACATAAGAAATTAGTGCCCATGTTAGGTCAAGTACCAAGTAGGTCATGACCGAAAGAACGAGATCGCGGATACAAGCGGCCGAGATGGGTTTTCTCCGCCGGGTGGCTGGCATCTCCCTTAGGGGTAAGGTGAGAAGTTCGGTCATCAGGGAGGGACTCGGAGTTGAGCCGCTCCTCCTTTGCGTCGAAAGGAGCCAGTTGAGGTGGTTCGGGCACCTAGTTAGGATGCCACCTGGGCGCCGTCCAGGCACGTCCAGCTGGGAAGAGACCGAGGGGTAGACCTAGGACCAGGTGGAGGGACTATATCTCTTCGCTGCCTGGGAGCGCCTCGGGACCCCCCAGTCAGAGCTGGTTGATGTGGCCAGGGAAAAGAAAGTTTGGGGCTCTCTGCTGGAACTGCTACCCCGAGACCCGACCACGGAGAAGCGGGAGAAGATGGATGGATGGATGGTTAGGTCAAGTATTCACACAAATAGCTACTTACTGAACTTGATAAATGTCTATATTTATTTTCCATTTGGTGAAAGTCAACGCTGTTATGCAACGTACTGTGCATGCCTGACTCTGAACTGCAGGGCCCCACTTCCCAGTCGTTGCTTAAATCTAAAACCTGACCTTTGTAACATGTCATGCGCTGCTTCCTGCCTGGTTCTCAAAGCTTTAAACTGAACCCTACAGAATAAAGCACACAATGAAACATGCAGGGAGCCATCCATGAGCTGGGCCTGTGATCTTGGCATGACGTGGTGCCAGTCTGAAGCTGAGCAAACAAATGGAGAAACACAGTCACGTGGCACAGCTGACAGCCTGACCACGGGCACCAGACAGGAATACCCTGCCACACAGAGCCAGAACATTCCTTTCATTCAACTGAAATAGCCAACTGGGTTTTGTCTCATTGCCTCTTCAAGTCATCAACACATGGTACTTGGTGCACAGAATGCTTTACGTGATCTACAGTTCAAATAAATGGACTAAATTCACAACATCAAAAAGAGTGCCATGCCAAAGATCGTCATGCAACACTCTATTGAAATGCTAGACACATTTTGGAGTTTGACATCCAGCCCTGCGCACAGATACATCTTCAGAGGCAGATGGGAGGAATAGACACAGACTGGGCTAACAAACCTAAACACGGCACTGAGTGCACAGCTGCTGATGTGTATGGCACACATAACACAGACTCAGGCCAACAAGAATCACACGGAGACACAATCATACATCATGAGTTGAGATTTCCAAATATTCTCTTGGCCACTTCTTCCATTTTAACCGCTATGTTCGTAAAATCCAGAAAATCACATTTTTAAAGAATTTATTTGCAAATTATGGTGGAAAATAAGTATTTGGTCAATAACAAAAGTTCATCTCAATACTTTGTGATATACCCTTTGTTGGCAATGACAGAGGTCAAACGTTTCCTGTAAGTCTTCACAAGGTTTTCACACACTGTTGCTGGTATTTTGGTCCATTCCTCCATGCAGATCTCCTCTAGAGCAGTGATGTGTTGGGGCTGTCGCTCGGCAACACAGACTTTCAACTCCCTCCAAAGATTTTCTATGGGGTTAAGATCTGGAGACTGGCTAGGTCACTCCAGGACCTTGAAATGCTTCTTACGAAGCCACTCCTTCGTTGCCCGGGCGGTGTGTTTGGGATAATTGTCATGCTGAAAGACCCAGCCACGTTTCATCTTCAATGCCCTTGCTGAAGGAGGTTGTCACTCAAAATCTCACGATACATGGCCCCATTCATTCTTTCCTTCACACGGATCAGTTGTCCTGGTCCCTTTGCAGAGAAACAGCCCCAAAGCATGATGTTTCCACCCCCATGTTTCACTGTAGGTGTTCTTTGGATGCAACTCAGCATTCTTTCTCCTCCAAACACGTCTAGTCGAGTTTTTACCAAAAAGTTCTATTTTGGTTTCATCTGACCATATGACATTCTCCCAATCCTCTTCTGGATCATCTAAATGCTCTCTAGCAAACTTCAGACGGGCCTGGACATGTACTGGCTTAAGCAGGGGGACACGTCTGGCACTGCAGGATTTGAGTCCCTGGCGGTGTAGTGTGTTACTGATGGTAGCCTTTGTTACTTTGGTCCCAGCTCTCTGCAGGTCATGGACTCGGTCCCCCTGTGTGGTTCTGGGATCTTTGCTCACCGTTCTTGTGATCATTTTGACCCCACGGGGTGAGGTCTTGCGTGGAGCCCCAGATCGAGGGAGATTATCAGTGGTCTTGTATGTCTTCCATTTTCTAATAATTGCTCCCACAGTTGATTTCTTCACACCGAGCTGCTTACCTATTGCAGATTCAGTCTTCCCAGCCTGGTGCAGGTATACCATTGTGTTTCTGGTGTCCTTTGACAGCTCTTTGGTCTTGGCCATAGTGGAGTTTGGAGTGTGACTGTTTGAGGTTGTGGACAGGTGTCTTTTATACTGATAACGAGTTCAAACAGGTTCCATTAATACAGTTAACGAGTGGAGGACAGAGGAGGCTCTTAAAGAAGAAGTTACAGGTCTGTGAGAGCCAGACATCTTGTTTGTTTGTAGGTGACCAAATACTTATTTTACCGAGGAATTGACCAATTAATTCATTACAAATCCTACAATGTGATTTCCTGGATTATTTCCCCCATTTTGTCTCTCATAGTTGAAGTGTACCTAGGATGAACATTACAGGCCTCTCTCATCTTTTTAAGTGGGAGAACTTGCACAATTGGTGGCTGACTAAATACTTTTTTGCCCCACAATGGATCAGGACAAAAAGAGAGAGAATCTTTTTTCCTGGAACTTCCAGAATCTCTGTACGCACATGTTGATGTAGAAAAGATGTGAACAAGTGGATTTTGCATGATAGGTGACCTTTAAAGCTAATGCACTTTCCAAGTGTATATATACAGACAGTGTTTCCTGACATGAAACTTTGAAAAGCAAGAAGAGGATATTTTCTCGAGTGTATTTTGTCATTATATATGTTTGCATGTGTGTTTTTCCCACAGTGTGTGTTACAGTGTGCTTGGCCTGAGGCAGTAGGATAAGATGGAGCTGCTTGGGTCCTTTGGGGCCTCCCACTCTCGCTCCTGGACACATCCACATGGCACAGGGCGCTTCACTCTGACATTCATACAACAAGGTCATACTGTCTGTCAGTCAAGTTGCACATGGACACAACATCCGAAGAGGCGTACAGCAACACAACCTCATGAATACTGTAATAATACTGTGTTTAGCTACTACGAGTCAGTGAGGAGGTTGCGGAGGATCAGATGATTTCGGAAATAGGGAGATTCTACCTAGCAGCCGACTGATTCTATAATTTAGGGTGCATTTCACATCAACAAAAAAGTTCTTTCTCAATAGAACAATCAGTGTTGAAGTTAGTATATTCCTCAGTGTAACATATCCACGAGTTGCAAAGCTTAAACATTTTATTTATTTATTTTTTATTTGATAGGATGTTTTCACTACTCAACAATGTTACGGACACACTTGATGTCATTACAATCATTTGATTAAGTCCTGCGCTTCAAGTAAAATCACATTTGTAAGGCTCTTGAGTCTATTCTACCATATATCCAAAGATTTTTTAAAGTTTAAAAAATAATTGTATTAAAGTTTAGTTTTTTCATGTGATATGTTCAGCACTGTCATTAAGGATAGGGATATTTTGTATTATAAAACCACCATACAGGTCATTTTGATAGTTTTAAGAGATGTCATGTAAAACTCCAACCTGTGAAGATATACATTATACTATATAAAGGATATCAGAAGCACTATTTTAGAAATTTAAAATTTGAAAAAATGAGATGCAACATAGTTGACAATGAAAGTCAAACATTTGACGTAAATAACATAGTTGACTGGACACATTATTAACCATCAGCACTTTGTATTTCAAGGCAGAAGTGCAACATTCCATTGATAATGATGTGTAATGACGTCTACAGGTCATACAAATGGTCAACTAGGTTACCTGTCAACGAAGTTACTACAGTTATTACAGTTACTACAGTACTGGGTAACCTAGTTGACAGGTAACCTAGTTGACAGGTAACTAGTTGACAGGTAACTAGTTGACAGGTAACCTAGTTGACAGGTAACCTAGTTGACAGGTAACTAGTTGACAGGTAACCTAGTTGACAGGTAACCTAGTTGACAGGTAACCTAGTTGACAGGTAACCTAGTTGACAGGTAACTTAGTTGACAGGTAACTTAGTTGACAGGTAACCTAGTTGACAGGTAACCTAGTTGACAGGTAACCTAGTTGACAGGTAACTCAGTTGACAGGTAACTTAGTTGACAGGTAACCTAGTTGACAGGTAACCTAGTTGACAGGTAACTAGTGACAGGTAACTTAGTTGACAGGTAACCTAGTTGACAGGTAACCTAGTTGACAGGTAACTCAGTTGACAGGTAACCTAGTTGACAGGTAACCTAGTTGACAGGTAACTCAGTTGACAATGTCCCTATTTTGACCCATCATTTCAATGGTAGGCCTTGCCTGGATGACCACATGTCATTTTCTTGAACATCACATTTGAAGATATAATTGAATTACAAATCATTAAACAATTGTAAACCATAACAATGTACGTAACATTGTTGACGGTCAATTAATATAGTCATTGACAATGTGCTATTATACATAAAATATCGTGAAAAATTAGAGGACAATCACCAGTGTGTTCAACATGTCTGCCAAAGAGCAACATGGCATCATGTGATGCTGGCGACATGGTATTGGGACAAACCATTTCAGTTATTTGAGTTAAAGGGGGGGAGTTCTGTTAGTAACATAGTTGGCAGAACTTTTGCGGACATTCAAAAATTATGATATTTAAATTATTTAAACGAGGAAATCAATTAAAAAAATATTATTATTCTTTAGTATTTAGACTTTTGAAATAAATGAACAATTTTTTGTATTTACTATTTACATTATTTGTTATTATTTACATTATTAACTGAAAAAACGGACAATTTAAGAACATCATGACACATTTCAAGCTAAATGAAGCATAGGATGCACATAATGTCTGTGTGATATTATAACATGCTTTCCAATAATAGGCAAAATATAATTTTTTTTGAAGAAAATAGTTAGAATAATTATAATTATCATCAATGGACATCAATGGACATGGACACATTGTAGAATCACTCAGCCGCGTAATGTACAGTGCACAAATGTATCATGACTGGAATCAGCGTTTTACAGAACTTCAGGACCAGCACTACAGGCGATGTTTTTCAAAAAGTATGTCAATAAGGGGATAGACTGAGGCAATTGACACAGTTTGAATGAATTGAAAGAAAACTTTCAAATTTAGATGTCAATATTGGAAATAGCTTCAGTGCTTAAAGGCCATTTCAAATCCACTTAAAGAGTTTGCTGAACGTCAACATTTGTCCCTTACGTGAAAACTGAATCTAATGTGTGACATTCAAGCAAAGGTCTTTCATTATTTCACATTCATATTTTTGAGGAGTGCGTGTATGCTGTTTGAGAGAGAACGAGTGAGTGAAATGCTAATGTTGTCGAGCATTATCGGAAAGCAATCCCTCGGACCATTTCTCATACCTGCTTATCTTGATTTCGGAGGCCCCTGTAGTGGGGCTTCTCGTTTCTTTCCAATGACGCCCCAGATAGAATCGAGACCATACCCACAGCAGTGTAGAGAATCGAATGAGGCCATGATTATAAATGCTAATTCATACGAAACCTTCAGACAGGATTAGTAATATAAACCACGATAAATATCCTCTTAAATTAAACACAAAATTAGTTATTTTAAGAAAGAGTTAACAAACAAAAAGTGCTTCACATTTCTACTTCTTAGACATTATACCTAGCCCAAACGGTACATCCGCACAGCAGCTTCAGAAGAAACTTCCACCGCTTCCAACGCTTCTCTGCCCATTGACTTTGAATGGGGATGACGTCACTTTGCCTCGCTTTTCGCCGAACTGCATTGTGGGAGAGCGAAGCGAAGATTTCCAGGATTTCCAGGATTCAAAAGTTGAGCAATGTTCAACTTTTGAAGCTGAGCTGGAAGCGTTAGCCAATCAAACACGTTTATGCAAATCTGACAGTAGAAGCGCTAGCCAATCAAACCGCGTGTAAGCAGGGAGAACCAGACCGCAGTTAATTTCCTCATATTCCAAACGAGAAGTTACGGTAGCAAATCACCCGGTTCTTTACGACCAGAACTATTAACGGGATACAAACCGGAGGAACCAGCATGGAGGGAGGAGGCAGAGACAGTGGGGGAAACTGGTAGGGTTTTTGCCTGTTTGGGGAGTTTAAATCCCCGGGTTTTTTTTCTTTGTATGTCGGGGGTGGGAGATTCATGTGATTGGTCGTTGGTCGCATTGCTCGCAAAAAATCCCCAAGCTGTCAGACACGCCCAGCTCCAAGATTTTCTCGATTTTTTAAAAGCTGCTGTGTGGACGTACCGTAACACAAAATGAAGCTGCTGCCAAACTAAAACATTAAATATAAAAAGAAATCCTTGATAAACTCAAACTAGCAAACAAACTCGAAAAAAAATTCAACTCAAATGTTTAAAAATTCAAATAATTAAAAGTGTTGATAGCCTTGCCTTCAGGACTTGTTTTTTTTCCACAAGGCTAACAATCTAAAACCATCTATAGCGTCTGAAAGTCGAGTGTTAGAGGAAATACTAAAATGACCAACAAACAGTGTTATGGTTAGATCTGGTTGGCAGAGCTACCATCTTTTATATCCACACGTAAAATCACCTAAACTTTGGTTCCAATGCAATTGCATCGTACTCTGCAGTGCACTCACTCTCCCTTACCCCGATAATTACTGATTGTAAGCTTGTAATGCTTGCAGCAACACATTGGACACATTGCTAGACATCATTACTTTGCACAGATCACAAGATAAGACCCAGCATGTAAAAGTCCCACAACTACAAAATCAATGTAGGCAGAATTGAAACCGTATTGATTGTTGTTGCCAGCTTGTCAGATGGTTAAAGATAAGAGGCCGTGTAAGGAGTGCATGACAAATGTGAGAGAGGAGGCGGCGGGGTCAGAGAGAGCTCAGGACGATGAGACGTAAATATTAAAATAAAATAATGATTGAGTGAAGTTTTAGCACACCATCTGGAGGTCTGAGTGTGAGCCAGTGGGGAGCCAGGAGTCACGGAGGCTTTGCTGCAGGAGGGCAGGTGTAGCGTGGTGAAGGAGTTACAGATGAGCAGCACAGACACAAATGGGAAAGGCCAAGTTATGGATGGGATGAGGAAGCACAGTGAAACGCATCGATTGGATGAATGATATGTAGTGGGAGGAAGAAAGCAAGGCTGTGGATGCAAGGATGTAGACTCAGCCTTATTAAAGGTGGGGTAGGTACTAGGGGTGTTGAAAATAATCGTTTTTTACGATGCATTGCGATGCGGACGTGGACGATTCGGTCTCGATGCAGTGACGGAAGATAATCGGTTATAGAGTAGTAACGTTGCTTCCTGATTTTCCGGCCGCGGCTTTACTATAACGTTTTTTCTGTCACTTTAATATCAAACCGGTCGGTGACGCAGAGATCAGGGAGCAGACGTGACAGCGGCACAGCAACACCAAACACGGAGCAGTCTGCTTTATCCACCAACACAAGAACACCAGTCCAGAACCAGCAGCAGAAGGACCCGCTCCGAATCACTCTGTGTCGCTGCGGCTCAGAGACACAGGGATTTATGTTTTCCAAAAATAATCGCGTTACAATCATGTCAGGTTTTTGGTGGATTTAATTAAGTCTTGGATTGCAGAGTATGAATGTCCTCTAGCAATTTTCAGACGATATATAGGCTACGTGTGTAAAGTTTGTGAAGGCAGGAGGAAAAAAGCTTCCGCGATCACCGTCTCCTCTGTTCCTCTAAGCCCCGCCCCCTCCCTGAAAATAATGAGTGACAGGCTGACTGTGACCCGATAGAAACTTTATTATTCACTTAATCACTGAGATATAATGAAGCTAATTTAATCTCATACATTCATGGGATTTATGTAACAGTGAGACAGAGAATGTGAGTGTGCACCCACATGCAGTATTTTTGTTTGTATATGCTATTGTAAATCCTCCTGTTGTCTGCGGCGTTCAGACTCAGACCCTGTGTGTGAGGCCTCATTCAGGACATTCAGTGTCCTTTCTTAGAAGGCCGTTGCTAGAAGCTGCAGCTAGACTGCAGAAGCATCAGCTTTTTGTTTTTGAGGATGGAACAACTTCACACACAGAGGCTAGACCTATACAATTCATTTATTTTGGTTTATAAATTAATGTCAAGACATTTATGTTATTGATTTCTGAAGCACTTTCTAAATAATAAAAAGAGAGTTCATATGTATTTACTGCATGTATGCATTGATGAAAAATAAGCCATGTGCAGTAATATAGAAAATTGAGGATGCAACGCATTGGTATGAATCGTGATGCACCGGGATGCACCGGGATATCGAACCGAATCGAATCGTTGACAGGATAATCGTAATCGAATCGAATCGTGAGACCAGTGAAGATGCACAGCCCTAGTAGGTACGTTTGAGAAACCGGCTCGAGATCGCTAGAATTTGAAAATACACAACCGGAGAAATCTGCCACTTCCTCACAGAGCCCCTCCTCCAACACACATGAACGCGCACATGACCAATGAGGGCACGAGATAAGTTTGTGCCCCGATGGAAGGCTGACAGGCGGGTAGGCCGTTTAGCTTTATGGATTTTTTGTCAAAGCACTTCAGATATTCATTGCTATCGGGATGTTAAGAGCATTCCATGGAATATAACAAAAAATGACCGGTTTCTGAAACTTACCTACCCCACCTTTAAATTGAGCATGAAAAACATGCTTTTTTGACACTGAATTTTACTGAGGATATAATGAGGGATCGCATTTGGACGACATTTGCCATTTATCTAATTCCCCTTATCTTAAATTGCATCCGTTTTGGTTGGCTTTAGTTGAGAAGTTACTCAAATGTAATTGCCAGAGGAATTATTCTTGTGTTACAGTGTATTAAAATGTGCTTTCTCATTGAAATAAAATAAGATGTTGTTCCTGAAAACTATTAAGGACAATCAAACAGAGAATGTATGTCTCCCAATGCACATTATAACTATATATTTGATACTGAAAAACTAGCAATGATATTCTGTCAATCTAAAAGCTAAATCAAACAGAAATGTCACATGTAATGACTTCTCTGCTGACTGACGCAAGAGCTGCAACTTCTCTGTAGAATACAAGTTTAGCTTAAATTGTATTTCTAGAGTCGTTCAAGGAAGATAGGTTGATATCTAGAGTAACACGCTTCCCTCAGATGGACACATAATGGCACAAATATAATTAGATAAAAGGTCACAGTGTGCCCTCTCAATGGAACAATGGCAGGCTCTTGGGAAGAAAAGATAAACGCATTAAATAAAGTTTATTACACTTAATAATGAAATGAAAGGAAAGGCCGTCAAATATTGCTTTTCTTTTGCACTTCTGATGCTATTGGGCAGCAGCCAGGACCTCTTTGACCTGTGGCGAGTTGACGGTTAATGGTGGCTATAATGAGAAAATGTTCCCTCTCGTAACCTTAATTTGTACTTGGAGAAGAACGGCAAAGCGTTCAAAGTGGACAGAGTTTATTTCTCTGAATAACACCGTATTAGCAAAACCACAAAGCGCTAATAGCCTTTGGCCCGCCTGATCAAAGCTGCCAATGCCGCGAAGCTCATGGTGTAAGTGAGGTTAAATGATGGGGAAGAGACAAAGGAGAACGAGAGGATAAAAGAGGGAGGGAAATAAATAAATCATGATGGCACTGAGAGCTTTATGATTTAAAGAAAAACGCTTGTGGTTGAAAAGGCAAAGTAAGGACACTTTGTTGTTGCATCAGTGCAAAATGACTGATGGCGGTTCTTCACGTCTCATTTCATCTTAAAATAGAATGACCTTATTTTTTGGCAATGTCAGAAAATAATAGTATTTTGGGAAATGATATGTCAGGAAATAAGTCAAATACTTGGGTATACGGTTTCTAAAAGTTGCTTATGTAAATTCACTGAGGAAATGATTGCAAGTGACAAATATTTAATACAAATTCTGCTAATATCCAGCAAGAAAGCTATCACTAGGAATTGGGGTAACGAAGGAACACCACGAAAAACAATGGGTAACAATTGTGGAAGAAATATTTTTGATGGAAAAACTGATTGATATAAATTATAAATTGAAACACAACTCAACAGAAAGTGGGAAAATGGACTCTTTACAAAACTCAAAACAAAGACATTTGACTGGAACAATAGCTAATAGATACAAATATGTTCAAGATTATAATAACATGAAGACATATCATAGCTTTTTATTTTATTTTTATTTTCTACTGCCTTGCTGGCCTTTTGTTACGTGATTGTAATGTTGTTGTAACCAGCATGTTAATGCCATGTATAATGAAAGATTTAAATTACAATGACAAAAAAATAAGATGACCTGAGCCTAATGTGTTTCAGTGTCTGTGCGCGCATTCTTGCTTTTGCCAAAGTCGGTGTTGTGCCAAAAAATCTATTAGGTCTGGAATTAATGAACATTTGGAAGCCGGGAGAGGGAGAAGTGTGTTTCAGCCCCTTGAAGCTGAACCAGAGCCAACACTATGAGTCTCCCTGAGGGTCTTTGTCTCCCTGAGGGTCTTTGTCTCCCTGAGGGTCTGTCCTGGACATAAGCAGGTGCTTTTTCCCTGCAATAATTAGTTGGCTAATGAAGTAGTTAATTGACGGAAACATAACTTTTAACATTCTTAAAATGAAAAGAGAATACAAACATATCGGCGGGTCTTGTATTATGTTGCCAGAAGTACCCCCCCCCCATGGAGCCAAAGTCTGGATTCAAAGAGCAGACTTCAATGCCCTGAGCATCATTACCGCTCTCTCCCTCTTTAAAGCAGCTCTGCATTGTCCTCTCGTAAGAAGGGGTGTCACCTGGTTCTCCCTCCACCGACCATCCGGCACCTTCCACTGCTGCATGGCCTTTCATCGCAGCGCTCCACTTCCCCCCTTCTCCTCCTCCCTCTGCTTCTCCTCACCTCTCATTCCCTCACTTTAAACTGATCTTCTGGTGTGCCCTCTAAACAAAGCGTCTCGCCTCTCTCCCTCACCCTCTCTCCCCCCACAGGGCTCCCACTGTGCCCATCCCTCCCCGCTGACTTCACTGCCACAGCTTGAATTGGACCACTGATGATAGCTATTCACCAAATGTCACTGCACTTCCGAGGGTCCATGCTGGGCCTGTGCTTTTAAAGATGCTACTTCTCTAAAGTTCACCAGAACTCTTTGTATCTTATCTTACACTGTAAGACTCGTGCTGATACAACACTACTACAAGCAATGGTTCATAAGAAAGTATTGTAGCGTAACAGTGTACAATAAAGTAGGCTTTTGTTAACATTTGTATCTTAGAGTGACAGATCATCATCTTCATTTATTTTATTTGTTAAAGTGTGTTTAACCCTCGTAGCGGATGTAATACATCATCTCTTTAAAAAACGGTCTCCTACAGTATTTTAGCCGTTAGTATTGGAGACCAAAAGTCAACATTAACCTACATTATGTCCATTTATGTTTTTCTATACATAACCTAATAGTCGTTGCATTTAATTTTTTTTTATACATAATATTAACCATGGGTTTTAAACTGAAACTGTAATTAAAGGTGGCACTTCCTCACAGAGCCCTTCCCCCAACACACACGAACGCGCACATGACCAATGAGGGCACGAGATAAGTTTATGCCCCGATGGAAGGCTGACAGGCAGGTAGGCCATCCATTGGTTGTACTTTTTACAGTATTACGGCTTCTACAGATGACATTTTTTTATGGATTTGTTGTCAAAGCACTTCAGATATTCATTGCTATCGGGATGTTAAGAGCATTCCATGGAATATAACAAAAAGTGTATCTCGAGCCGGTTTCTGAAACGTACCTACCCCACCTTTAAGGAGAAAATATTAACTAAACGTTATTGAGGAAGTTGGAAAGTAGTATTTCTCTCTATCAACTGCTGCCAACAGAAAAGTCTTCTCAGTAATTCCAGATGAGTGGAACCTCCCAACGCATTCTCCTTATTTTCCATGGCATCCCAGGCATCAAAGTATGTAGACACAAGAGCAGTGTTGAGACCTGAGCAGTGTGTGGAGCTACAGTATACTGGAGGCAACCTTTACAGTGAGCAACACAGAACTCGTGAACAGCTGGTTTCTGTCGTATTTAAGGCCCAAGAGTGTTCATTCATCTCTTTCTGCTTTGCTCTTGTGTTCTCTCTTCCTCCCTCTCATCTCCTACCCTCCGGGCTAAGCCACTGATTCAGTCACAAGTAAAAACGAGTGAAAGCAACCAGAACTAATAAAAGGGAACGGCCCGTCCACACAGCGGCGTGCGTTGAAGCTTCAACACTTCTGACGTCACGCTTCGCCGAACTGCATTGTGGGAGCGAAGCGTTGCTCGCAAAGTTGAGCAATGTTCAACTTTTGAAGCTTCGACGGAAGCGTCAGCCAATCGAATCATATGCCAGTACGAGCTCTAGCCAATGAAATCGCTGCTTGTGTGTCCGGGGCGGGAGATGCAGGTGATTGGTTGTTGGTCTAGCTTCAGACACGCCGCCGGCAAGCGACAACGCATGCCGCTGTGTGGACGGGCCGCAGATTCAATCATGTAGTATATCTATGTATCTCTATTCGATTATACTGCATGTGTGAAAGTACAGCACACGCCTCCTATGTGCTGTCATTAAGCCATTGTCAAACATTAGCATTTAACTCAGCAACTGCACTTATAGAAGTTGACATTTAGCAGATTGAACCAACACAGGCAACAAGTGTATACAGTAAACACACACACATACAAATAACCCCTGATGGAGAAAATGAACAGCAGATACAAAAGAAAGACGGGAGGGTGGATGAAAGGGAGGAGAAGACGATGACACGGGTCGACCCTGGGGAACATGAGACTCAGACTGGAGCTACACACGTGTTGAGATATCAGGAGAGAGGACAGGACAACAATGAGGCAATCCAGCTGCTCGATTCATCTGCTCCTTGTGAAAAGCTGATTCCTTTTGAACATGTTGATGCGTCAGCGTTTCGGTTGCTGCTTTGGAGTTCAACAGGAATATATTTTGGGCTCTGACTGACAATACGAGGCTCTTCAAGTTACGATCGCATTGTACTTCAATCTAGGAGAAGAGAAGTAAATCTGTCTCATCTTTATGAAGCTTTACAGCGAGTTTCTCAGTTTTTATCTTTCTCCCTCTCCTACTCCTTGTTCACTTCTTCTTGTCACACACACACACACACACGCACACACACACACACGCACGCACACACGCACGCGCACACACACACGCACGCACACACCATCTATTATCTTCCAATTTCGCAATACACGGTGTGCCACGGTATAATCTGAGTCAGCAGGTTCTCCATTTGAATGGCTTTCTGATTTCTGCTACAGTGACAATCACCCCCTGAGATACCAGAGTGTGTGTGTGTGTGTGTGTGTGTGTGTGTGTCTGCTCCCTCACAGGCTCAAGTGTGTGTAAGTTGTTAGAGATAACGCTATGAGTCATAATAAACAAGACCCTCAAAAATCATTGTCCTTTCTTTTCCTCGTTGCAGAGTGTGGAAGCACAAAAGAAGGAGCCTTCAGAGGAGCAACACCGAGGGGAGGAGAAGTGAAAAGTAACCCCGCTTTTTCCCGAGTTTCTCGAAAAGAGACCTTTTTTAACGAAACAGCCGTGGCTCCAGGCATGCAGTTGTAAAGAAGGACATTTTCAACCCCACTCTTGAAGGACACATAAAGGGAGGGAAGTGGTGTCACCGTGATAGAATGTCCAACAGGTTTTATCTCGGCTGCGGATGCAATGAATCTTCGGAAATATGGTGGTCACTCGCAAAACGTGTCGTATTTTAAATGAAACCTTGTTGTAGGGCAGTGCTTCTCAAAGTGTGGTCCGCGGACCACTGGTGGTCCGTGAACGCCCCCTAGTGGTCCGCGAGTATATTGGTAACATTTCACATTTGAAATAAATAAATACATTTAAATTGTCCGCACTCTCGCGGGAATATCTCCGCAATGGAGTGAGCTTAAGTTTCACTTTCGATTGCATGATACAGTCCAGCGCAACACCTTCGTCACACATGTTGCCACTTGTTTGTTCTATTTTCAGGCGATTTGTAATCTGTTCTAGAAAAACGATGTGATTTTGGATATTTGTGGAGTTAGGTGGTCCGCGAGTGTTTTTGTATTGGTTAAGTGGTCCTTGGTATGAAAAAGTTTGAGAAACACTGTTGTAGGGGGATAACAAATGTCTGTTTTATGGAGGGCTGAATGTAGACAAGTGGGAAATAAAAGAAAATACCAGTCTATCTTGAAAAGGGTACGAAAGAGTTGGTTCAATTGAGCATAAATGTACTATAACACACACAGCCTGAGTCACATCCAACAGTAAGGCCACATAAATCCACACAGACATCCACAACAGCACTGGAGCACGTTGAAACGCTACATCATACTGTACAACTCTGAGTGTCACGAGAAAGAGCGTAAACACTTCTGCAAAAGGAGAGAATAGAAACGTGGAGAAAAAGAACAAACAGATCACAAAAGTCACATGTTCAGTGGCATACACACACGCTTTGCTATACACGGGAAAGGGAGCATACGGCCAGAGAGCAACAGCACACTTGAGGTGACGATAGTTCTTGTTGACAAAGCTCCATTCTCCCAAGCCACGATCGAAATCATCCACATGAACACATCCAGGTTAGAGGGATTTATTCAAGATGCGATTCCTTTCATATATATTGTCCTCCCCTATCCTCTGCTTTGTTATCGTGCTGCTGCTGTGTCTGTTGTCTCGTTCTCTACACCCACACACTTTGCTTCCCTCTTGTTCTGTGAATCCCTGTCATTGCATGGTGCAATCAAATGAGATGATCCGCCAGGCGTTTGCGCAGCTTATCTGTCCCTAAGCCCGCTTCCAAGTGGAGCAGAGGCAACAAGGCGGAGGCTCCACATTTAAGCTACTTGCATACGTATAAACCTTGAGGTCAAAGGATGCACATTGTATTTTCTAAACCTTACCGCTTTTTATTTCACAATGGTTACTGCTTTCTTTACATCTGACTCTCCCCTCTGCACATTCTCCTGTTGGCATGACGATTTATACATCCAACGTTTCATTAGGGGGCCATTTTATTCCCAACAATCATCACCTGCAGTATTTCCAATCATACTCTGGTACCCACATTGATTTGGTCGTATACTGTGAATGCAACGTGTGCTCAAGTCATTATTGCGAGTGAACTCTCTGTAGGATGTTGCCAGTATATTGAGTCTTGACTCCCTTTCCACCACGTTGGGTATTTCTGTCTTCACCCATTACATTATTGATAAGCCGACTAACACTTCCCACTTGTGCTCCAAAGAGAACAGAGGTTAAGAAGACAGCTGGTGGCCCACTCACAGACAAGATGTTCAGTGACAGCACCAAAGCACTTGTCCCAGCACTCGTGTGTTTACAGATGATGTCTGATCTGGCTTCAAGGCACCCCTGCTAATATGTGTATCAATCAATCAATCAATGTTTATTTATATAGCCCAATATCACAAATGTGATCAGTGTGTACAGAATATCAGTATGACAATACGACACCCTCTGTCCTTAGACCCTCTGTCCTTAGACCCTCTGTCCTTAGACCCTCACATCGTACAAGGAAACACTTCCAGAGAAAAATGAAAAATATGGGGCTACAAATAACGACGTGCGTAGGTTGTGTCTTTACCCGCTAGCTATAACCTGTCAGTATCAGGAACACATCTAGTGTATTTGCTGCTTTAAGGCCCTGGTTATCATTATTATCCATGCTGTATCCATGGGGTAACACATCATAATCTGTTTCTTCAGTTACAGGCAGGATATGGAAAGTCATTTAAGTGTTTTGTTTGCATTTAAGAGTATCTATCTATTTACGTTCCACAAGCACTAATGTGTTGTTTCATTTGCTGAATAACAATGTTCCGCTGATTTTCTGTGCGTCTCCGTATAGGTATGTTTCTCTTCTAACTCTCAAGTATACACACTCCTGAGTAAGTGCAGCTTTTCTCTTTGTCCTATAGAGAACCACAGTGACGCGTCCTAAAACCCGGAAGTAAACTCCTTCCGGTTCCTTCGACAAAAACCAAAGCAATTTCTCCATAGGGTTTGGGAAAATAGCTGGAAGTAAGGTCTGTGGTCGACACACATTTAAGAGACCGATCACGTTTTGTTCAGCCGGATAATCTCCACATGTCTATCCTACGTTTATCATTTTCGAATCATAAATCTAGTCGCTAAAAGCAAAATGCTAACGTTATGCTATCAACGAACTACAGCAGGCTCGCAGCTTCAACGTCACGCCAACTTGAGATCCATATTCAAACATACAGATTATAGATGGTACGAGTTGAACCGTTTGTTTGAACAGTTTCCAGGAGGCAGGGACTTGCTTTCGTGTTCGGTGTAATGACGTAAAACGGCCTCCACAACTTCTGCAGTCCTATTCAGCCACTTGGTAACAACCATCGTTTTTCACTGCTGATGATTTAATGTCGTAGAACAAAACGCGATCCGTCTCTTCAATGAGTCTCAACCACAGACCTGAGTTCCAGATATTTTCCAAAACCCTACGGAGAGATCCCGTTGCTTTTTGTCGAAAGAACCGGCAGTGGTAAAAATGCTAACGTACTTCCGGGTTTTAGGACGCGTCACTGCGGTTCTCTATCACCTACCCAATCTGCCTCCCTCTGTTCTCCAAAGGTGACTCCTATTTGAGATTCAGCCCGTTTCCAAGTGGCACATGTGTCTTTCTGGGGTGAGAACCTTCTGGCCTTTTGCCTGCTGGCCTCTGAGGCCGAAAGCTGCTGGTCCAGACGGTTGATATCTGAACTCTGACGGGTCAAATGGGTCGTTTCGACACTCGCCTCGACCAATTAAACATTCCCGTAGTGGGTTTATAACACGGCTTTCTGCACACGCACACAATTTGCAAACTTGCATTAAAAGTTAATAGCACGTGCAAAGGTGCACACGAAATGGCCACATTGGGAAAAGAAAACGCACACACTTCTTTCTGCACAGTGCGTATTAAAGTGTTTGCTCTCGACAGGTGTTGACTGTGAGCTAATGTCTGTATGTTCTTGTGTGGGAAAGGTCATACTGTGTCAAAGTTAAAGCAGGAAGTTAGGGCCTAGAGGTCAAGTAGAAACTCTTTCAATCGTGGCTTCCCATCCCTCTTTCTGCCTGGATTATCTCTGCAGGTCTGCCCACACAAAGACCAGAAAGATGGAAGCACTTTATATGATAATGACGATAGTATTTTTGCAGACGTCTCTGATAAAATGAGAGGAAGAAAGAGCAGTACAATATTAAAGGTTGTGTGACAGAACTTTCAGTCTTCCCTCCTTTCATTAGTACAGCTCTGTCTGTGTTGTTGTTGTCCACATGCGTCTCCAAATGCAAGACAGAAATAACTGGTACCAATTGTTGAAGAAACTGGCTCAAAGGAACAATAGGCCAGACAAATGATAACGAATTCTTCAAGGGAAAGAAAAAACTTCAATGGCGTCTACATCCTTTTGTTTGCCTATTATTTGTCCTTGCAGTCAGAGCAGTACAGTCAGACTAAGTTGAATAACACATAGTATACCATATATATTCCTAAATAGATTCTCTTGGGGATGATATGACAGCCAAGCAGTAGTAGGTAAGGATTTGAAATATATGCGTCACTGTTGACAGAAAAAAGTTGTACTATGTTGAGCTCCGATGATACATTTTTCTTCAGTATATTAAAAATAGTACGAAGCTTCATGATGTATTTTTAATTTTTGATTATGTCCAATGCTTCCTTTTATTACTAACTCTATACATATGTGGATTTGTGTTTGATATTTTAGATTTTCTGCTTTTGCTCCCTTTTAAGAATGATTGGAGGGAAGCCCTATCGTATAGTAAGTGGCGTATTGGCCTTTTCTTTTCACATATTTTTTTCTATGATGTGTTTAAAGTAAAACATCATATCCAGGAAGGCTGAGGAGCAACTGCATCAGCATTCAACACTTTATCCTAGATGAAATCATGCTTAACCACAAAAAAAAACCTTCTAATGAATCTGCTGCAGATCACAACCTGTTACCATATGTGTGGCGCTGACTGAAATGACTTGATCAGGACTCTGGCTAGAAGAGCGGAGCATGAGGCCAGCAATTACATTGGACAGCAACAGTGACACCTGGGCTCTCAACGGGACATGCAGAATCCTGGAAACATGTGATGTGTGTGTGTGTGTGTGTGTGTGTGTGTTAGCATGTTCATCCAAAAAATAAATCTCCTTTCATGACTATCCTCAGGTCAGTGAGAGAAGAAGAGAAACCCCGGACACAAAGGCTGTTATGATGGGATAAACAAGGCAGGGTTGGGTTTGTACGACATTACCCGAAACATGATAACTCAGGACAGGGTATTGACCGGCATACACTTCCTGTAACAGATCCAACAACATGAGACAAGAGAGTTTCACTCAGAGGGAGCACAGACTGCTGACTCAGGTACTGTGGCTTCACATACATTAAGAGAGAGATGGAGACAGGGAGGGGGAGGGGAGGAAGATAATGCAGTACTGAGTAATGTAAAAGCATGGAGGGAGACAGAGAGGATGTAATAGAGCCAGAGAGAGGGGAAAAAGAGAGACTACGTAAACGCACACATGTCAAAAGAATAATATCCTCAGGCATGTGTTGATCTGATGCCAGGAGCAGATGCAAGAAGACAGATTATTTCTGCGACTAGTATTTGTGCTTCTCTGAAGTCAACTTGAAAATGAGCAATTTATGGTGTTTTCTTGCCTTTATATAATAAATGATTGTTCACTTCAGATAACAAGCTGCTATACAACCAGTGTTTCCAGTTATGTCTTTGTGCCAAGTTACTGTTTATTTATAACAACAACAGACTGGAGGGAGCACTGCACAGTGTGGATCTGTGTGTGAGGTGTTACGACAGGTCATGAAGGGATTGTTGTTGCACTACAGAGTGTTTTAACATCGCTGTGAGAGGGCATGTCAGTAACAGGAGACATGTCCTGGCATCTCATTGTTTGCTTAGAGGTAAAGATCAATGTTGATGTCTTTTTCAATGTACAACTAACATTTATAAAATAAAAATGATTCTGTAACTTAATGAGAAACTTTGGCATCACTCGCTTCGACGAGAGACACACTAATTTACACTTTTCATACACTATGTATCTTTGGTCTTTGGCTCGGGTATAGTACAAATCTTGGACAAATATTGTCTGTTCTTTTCCTACGTAACATACAGTAGGTATAATGTTTATTTTGTACCCATGGCTGATTCAAAAGCCGCGTTCACACTGCGGTACTTTTCCCAAAAGGTCATGCGAACTTAGTTCATGATCGCGTTCACACCAAAAAGAGCCGGTACTAAAAGTAGTTCATGCGAACCTTTTTACCCCCTCGAAAGTCCCTGCTAGAGAGCAGGGACTTTCGAGCGGCTCTTTTTTGAGAAAAGAGCTATATTCCTGATTGGCTGGGCGGATTGCAAACCACGCCCCGTAACACTCCCAAAAAGTTTTGTGAAGCCGCCATTTCATTATCCTCGCATTAGCATTATTAGCATTAGCATTAGCCCAGCGCAGAAACGCAGAGAGACTAACTTATGGCAACACAAAATAAAACATGGGAGCGGTGGAGATGAGGAGGTGTCGGCGTTCTGGCGATTTACTCGGAAGGCTTCACTTCTGTCACTACCCGATCCGTCACCCTGCCCGATCGGTTCTGCGCATGTGCGAGAGGGTCCGCCATGTTGGACAACTCCGGACGGCAATCCACGATGGACATTTGGCGTCTAGACCGTCTACAGACGGCTGGCCAATATGCAAATGTGAATTGCGCATGCGCGAGTTTTTACATGTGACGAACGAACTGCGATTTGCATTGCATCTGACTGACAGAATGAAGGCTTTTGTACAATAGTTGAGATTGTGCATTGTGATACACCACAAAGGGAAGGGGGTTTTGTCTGTGTTTAGGGTTCCTGCAGTTTTTGAACGGAAAGTACACAAGTTCAGAGGATAAAGCTGTTCCCGTGCTGCTACCATGGACTGGCTGTTACCCACAACCTGCAATACAATGAATCAAGCCAAATTAAAGGATAACAAACTCCAGTTATATCATTCCATATTAATAAATAATATTACATGCAAATGACATTTGCAGTAGGATGCTGAACCCACCTCTCCCCTCTGCCCCCATTGGACCTCGATCTTAAGAACCCCCCCCCACACACACAAAATATATTTATTGTTGTGCCTTTTTATTTGCTCGTATTATGATGGGATATGGTTTAATTTAGTAAATGGCTGTGTGTTGTGTGTGAAAAATGTATATCTCTAAAAAGTGTGTTGGTGTATGATTACATGTGTATATGAAAATGTCTGAAGTTAATAAAAACATTCTCAGTGTTCTCACTGGAAAGGGTGACAATATCATAAGCATCCAACAGTAGAATATAAATATAAAATCTAAGTGTTAATGGGCAGTAATAGTAATAGTAATAGTGTCAGTATAAATGGGATATATATATATATATATATATAATTCCAAAGCTGGTAAAGACCTTTCAAATTTAGCAATAATAGTCATATAACAAAAGTACTGATTTCATAACAGATTTGTTCTTGAATCAACTTTTTTATGGAAAATGATTGTTTTATTAATTAATTAAAATGAAAAACATTCACAGTTAATGTAATTATATATACATTAGTAATGCCATAACTGTTTGCATACATTCACAGTAAATATGTATTCAGTGTGATAGCTGTCTAACAACAGTAAATATGTATTCAGTATGATAGCTGTCTAACAACAGTAAATATGTATTCAGTGTGATAGCTGTCTAACAACAGTAAATATGTATTCAGTGTGATAGCTGTCTAACAACAGTAAATATGTATTCAGTGTGATAGCTGTCTAACAACAGTAAATATGTATTCAGTGTGATAGCTGTCTAACAGAAGTTAAATCCATTCCTCACTTATTCTAACAATGTACTTAACCCCAAATAAAAGAACCCAATAAAAAGAGTTGTTAAATAATAGTGAAGTCACGTTGTAATAACAATAACTTATCAATAACTTATCTCTCGCGAGTTTTCCTTTTAACAATAACTTATCTCTCTCGAGTTTTCCTTTTGAGCTTTCGAGTTTTCCTTTTGAGCTTTGCTAAAAGCCACTGTGTCAGATGTCCATCGTGGGTTGCCGTCCGGAGTTGTCCAACATGGCGGACCCTCTCGCACATGCGCAGAACCGATCGGGCAGGGTGACGGATCGGGTAGTGACAGCTTCTACTGAAGCCAGTCCCCAACTCCGGGGACTCCGGGCGGCAGTATACGCCGTGAAGTGGGTTGCGGCCTGCCAGTAAACCCAAAGCAGAAGAAAGAAGAAGAAGCAGTGACGTCAGCGGCTTCATTTGCCTAATCCACCCCCAGGGACTTTTTCTGGTGTGAACGCGATCTGTATTTAGTTCATGCGAACTAAAGAGTTTGCTCAATTTCATTGCGGGCCACATTCGCATTATGGTTGCACTCAAAGGGCCGGTTGTAACTTTAAGACTATATAAAAATACATATACAAATATTTAATATAAAATAATGTTTTATATTACATGATTGCCTCTGCATTGGATTATTATCGAATAGGGTACTAACTTCATAATTAACTACGTCTGAAAGCAGAAGTCTAGGGCAAATAATTGCAAGTCTCTTCAGTGAGAATGACACAAAATGATTTAAAAAGAAAAGCCACAAAAAGTGAAATTTTGGAGGAAAAAAATAACATTTTGAAAAAAAACAACATTTAAAAAAATTACTTCTGAGAAAAAGACAAATTCTAAGAAAAACGGCATATTTTGAATAAAAAAAGTCAAATTCTGAAGAAAATAAAATCTAATTTGAGATGCATTGTGGGACATGTAGTTTATGGGGAATGTGCTTCTGTAAAGTAGCATGTCACCTTATAATAAACATATTATATTCTTTGCAAGCTCTTATGGGGGCACATAAAATGAAGTCGCGGGCCGGATTTGGCCCCCGGGCCTTGAGTTTGACACCCCTGCTCTACAGGTAGGCAGTTAATTTATTACCACCATATTTTTAAAATGACTTCTTCTCACTGTGATTTGACGTCACACTGCCTCATGGTACCCCCCCTCACCAGGGTCCTTCAGTCTGTCCCCCAGAGAGTCACAGGAGACGTTTTTGTCCTTCGTCTGCCACATTGTACTCCGGTGATTTATACCTCTGCACTTCTACCTCTCTCTTTCCCCCTCTGTGTCTATCCTATCCAATTCATTCCTACCTCCCTGCAGCTCTTGCTCATTGTCCGTTTATATCTCGACACACATACTCCTGCAAACACACCAACACAAGGAAACACACACGCAGAGAAATAGCCCTGAGCCAAGTAGGAGGAGAACGGTCTCTAATCCTGTCCCAGGGAGAGTGGGCCTGCTGGGGGATTAGACTGGGGCTGTGGGTGGCTCAAAAGATGGAGGGCACAGAAGGGTGGACAGCTAGAGAGGGTGTGAGAATGAGTAAAACCCTTTCAGGCGGTCACAGTGAAGGGGGGAACCGGCAGTGGCGGTCGATAACAACGGGTCAATGCGCTCCATCCAAAGCGACTCCTTAACCTTCTTCTAGTCCGGGGTAAGACATAGGTCATGGACTACTTCACACTACTTTGGGAAGACTCCCTCAACTTTATTTGATTCTTACTTAACGTAGTTCTATTGTTTGGCATTATTGTGTCTGAGTCTACAGAACTGCAGATTTGAGGATGTGTGAAGAAAATTGCTAACATTGGGCATTCAGTCGACAGACAGGACATGAAACAAATGTAATACACGAGACAATGAAACCAGATCAGAAGCCACCGACCGAAAGACTCTCCTGTATGACGTAAAAACAATCCAAAACACTAGTAATCTAAAAGAAACCCACATTTAACAGCACAAGCGTCCCCTGGTCTTAAACGAGATTTAAAAACAAGAGCAAGTCTAACCTGGAGGGGTAATTCGTTCCATAACTTTAGAGCTGCAACACCAAAGGCTCCGTCTCCCCGCTGCTTTAGCCTCGATGTTGGGACGACCAGAAGGAGTCTGTCAGCAGACCTCAGTGACCGTGTGGGTGTGTATGGTCTTAAAAGATCTGCCAGGTACGGTGGGGCTCAAGCGTTCAGGGCCTTGTATGCGAACAGTAACATTTTAAATTGTATTCTAAAATGGTAGCCAGTGTAACGAGGCGAGTACAGGCGTAATATGTTCACGCCTGCCTGTCCTTGTAAGGAGGCGTGCTGCAGCATTCTGGACCAGCTGTAGGCGTGACAGGGAAGCCTTAGTCACTCCAATATAAAGAGCATTGCAGTAATCCAGTTTAGTGGATATAAAACAATGTATTACTTTCTCAAAGTCATGAAAAGAAAGGAAAGGCTTGAGCTTTGCTAAAAGTCTTAGCTGAAAGAAGACCACAGAGTTCATCTGTGTGTCTAGTTTAAAATCACGATCAATCCGTACACCCAGGTTTGTGACAATGGGTTTCACATATGGGGCAAGAGAATCCAGCACAGGTGGGGCATCGGGGCCACTGGGTCCAAATATTATGACCTCTGTCTTTTTTTTATTGAATTTTAAAAAGTTCAAGGCCATCCAGGCGCTGATGTCCTGCAGACAGTCGGACAGGTTCATGTGAACATAGTCAACGTGTGGTTACCCTGACAAGGACAACAGACGTACTCTGCTTTTTTACATTTCTACAATTTCTCAGGAGCGAATTCCGAGATACAGCACATGGACTGTGCATAATGGGTATTATTTCCCCCATTACCGCATGACTTTCAAATAGGATTGGGATGGAAATGAGCAAGTGTACACACTTAAGGTGTGTGTTTGTGTACAGGAAAAGCAATCATGCAAGTCTAATCCCACTCTCCAGTCTCTGGCAGCTCCACAGCTCAGAGCAGTAGCCCAGAGTCCCTCCGCCCTGCATGTCTGTTTCTGTGGAGACGGAGGTGGAAAGCAACACATGAAACATTTTGTTAGAGCTAAGCAAAGACCCATTTCTAACTGTTAGAAAAATATCTCTCGTCACCGGCTTGATCTTCAATATCAGGATACATGTATTTATCATCCTTGCAAGAATGGAAGCAGTCATCACGTACAGAGCTGCATGGGACAAAATAGTTCCCCGAATAGTGTCCTTGACATGTGTATACTGTGCAAGAGAGTGTTACAGTCAAAAGATGCAGAATACCGGTTCAAAGCAACTACAGTTGGGATACCTCATGTTACTCTCATGTTGGAAGAGGACATTCAGTGTTTTCCCAACACTAACATATGGACAGTGTGCATAATAGAATAGTAAATGAAAATGCTGCCTTGAAATATTGTTTCTTGCCAAGTATAAATGAAACAAAGTGTCTTTCTCGACTTTTCCCACCACCCTTCTCATGTTGGCATTGCTCCCACACAGCACTACGTTGTGACAGGAAGCAGCGTGTGTGCCAGGCTTCTCTTTGATATGGAACATCAGGGGCGGTTTCTCTGCACCGCCAAACACACAAGTGTCTGAGAAGCGTTCAAAAAGAAGGCCACTGTCTTACGCCCGCTGCTTTGCTTACATGACTAACACAAGCGTACACTGTGCACGCCGGCCGCGAGTGACTACAAAGTCAAAGGAGAGAAACCAACAGAGTTGAAATGGATACTGCTGTGGTTTCTGTTCCTGTCACATGATGTACGCTGCATCGTGAGAGGGAGCTCCCGGAAGATGTTTCTGATTAACACACACATGTGCACTTTGCACGCGTCGTACCCATAGACTGTATATATAAGGGCGTACCACCAATTACTGCTTCCAATGATAGTGTTGGCCTTAATTCAAAAAGTTTCTTGTGCACAGATTTTATTCTGCGGCAAAAATCAAGTTTAAATGATAATGAAATCGTTTGGGATGCAAACACGACTGTTCTGGATTTATTATCTACATTTTTCAGAAGAAATACACATCAAAGCCATTATAATGTGTTCTCTTCTCATTAACATGAAACCCAGGATGATGGCAAGGCAAGGCAAGTTTATTTATATAGCACTTTTCTGTACACGACAATTCAAAGTGCTTTACAAAACAAATTAAAAGACTTTTTAGGAATAAATAAATGTTGTAAATTTACAACATCAGGAGGATGCGTCCCCAGCTGACCCAGAAAGCCACGCAGCTTCTGGTCCAGGCTCTCGTCACCTCACGCCTAGACTACTGCAGCTCCCTCCTGGCTGGTCTACCTGCATGTGCCATCCGACCTGCAGCTCATCCAGAATGCAGCGGCTCGTCTTCAACCTTCCTACATGTTCCCACACCACGCCGCTCCTCCGCTCCCTCCACTGGCTTCCGGTAACTGCTAGAATCCACTTCAAGACACTGGTACTTGCGTACCATGCTGCGAATGGATCTGGCCCTTCCTACATCCAGGACATGGTTAAACCGTACACCCCAGCGCGTGCACTCCGCTCTGCATCAGCCAGACATCAGCAGAAACACGTGGGTTTGCTATCCTGGCTCCAAGATGGTGGAATGAGCTCCCATTGACATCAGGACAGCAGAAAGCTCACACACCTTCCGGCGCAGACTGAAAACTCATCTCTTTTGACTCCACTTCGAGCGATAGAACTATTAACAAAGCACTTATAAAGGGCTGGCTTATCTAAAGCCAGTTGAGCAGCACTTAAAATGTTTTGCTCTATGAAGCCTGATGCACTTTATGATTCTGTTTTCTTCAAGTTTTTATTGTGTTGGTCGAACGCACTTATTGTAAGTCGCTTTGGATAAAAGCGTCAGCTAAATGTAATGTGATGTAAAATACAGTAAAAACACATTATATCATGGTACTACAATTGGAAACATCACATATCTACATGTGTTGTTTAGTTAGTTGTTGTTTTAATAAATACTATGAATGATCTGATGATATCACTGAATGCACTTAAACATGCCCTGATTTAAATGTATTACAAACTAGGTTAAACACAAGCTGCGAGCGTATCACTATAATTTAGCGTGGGATGATGCTTTAGCTACAATTAACCCTTTGCCACATGCGCATAATGCTAAAACCCAGACCGAATGACCACTCATGAACGGGGATTTTTAACCCAGTTTAACACTGTATATCCATTTTGAATATTTGGCTACAAATGATATGTGGGGGAGGGGACGACAGCTGGTTCTGTTTGTATGCGAGTACGTGTGTTTGAGTGTGTGTCTGGGAGTGAGGCAGGGTACTTATATCCAACCGAATGCAGAGGATGGGCTTAATCCTGCCGTTCAGTAGGTCAGGCTGAGGATAGCTTCAGAGCCGACCACATCGTACGGACACATTCCTG
This sequence comes from Champsocephalus esox, assembly GCA_036324585.1. Lineage (NCBI taxonomy): Eukaryota > Metazoa > Chordata > Actinopteri > Perciformes > Channichthyidae > Champsocephalus > Champsocephalus esox. The sequence goes on along the minus strand of CM070496.1, from coordinate 9,051,262 downwards.
CTTCTTCCACACATGGACACCACACATCCACATGTTCATATACAGCCACCATTACAACGTAAATGCATTGCCCTCAACTGGTGGGTTTAATTCCCTAATCTACGTAACACTTTAGATTCAGGTACACATATTCACCATCAACTAGATTAGAGTGACACGACGAGTTTATTATTGGTTATGAGCAAGACTTCACTTTAAAATAGAGAACATATTCTGAGTTAGAAATACCACATTGTGTTGGTACATAAGAATAGATCAAGATGCTGCGGCTCGTGTACTAACCAGAGTTAGGAAAAGGGACCTCCTGTTCTGGCTGCCTTACACTGGCTCCCTATAGAACACAGGATAGAATTTAAAATTCTTCTTCTCGCCTACAAAGCCCTTAATGGGCAGGCGCCATCTTACCTTAAAGAACTCATTATACCCTACTGGCCTACTAGGGCATTGCGTTCCAAGAATGCAGGGTTGTTGGTTGTTCCTCGAGTCTCTAAAAGTACAA